>JANITX010000210.1:38931522-38949737 GCA_027564395.1 Erythroxylum ulei | reverse complement strand
ACGCCACCCTCGCGGGGCACGGACTCGGATATCACCAACGATATCGGGTTCGGGTCACTCAGGAGTGGGGTGTTACACCAACGCCAACACTCAGACCAAAAGCACGCCATTCGCTAACGCTTGTGCAGTGTCCTTTGTGCATTGCACCGTTTATTCTCCTGCAACAATTGTAAATATAGTTACCTGTACAGCAGTCCAATAGCAAATAGAAATAGAGCTTTGTTTACTTTCTTCTAGTATAAGTAGTCAGCTTGTACATATCTTTTGTGTGTGGTGAATGAAATAGTGGAAGAGTTTACCTTCCTTTTCACAAACAAATACAGTTAAGAACTATTGAAACACCATTCCACCAAGACCAAATTCTAGTCCTAAACTGTATCAGAAATCAACATTACTGTCATAAAAGCATCTGCAAAGTGTAGCGTTCACTGGTGAAATTATTTTGAAGCAAAACCTTAGATCTAGTTGATCTGCCTCAACCTTAATTGTAAATGTTAATAGGTTTACAGTATGACGTGCAACAGATTTTTCATCATGCATAACACCATGGTAATGAGAAGATAAACCATATTTAGTGCAAATAGTCCTTTGCTGCAAAGATTGACTACCACAAGCCTGAAAAAGGTTGTCAAAGTTAAGCGATCTGTAGAAAAAAAACAGCATATACAACTTAGAGTCACAAGCTATCTCCAAGTTGGTGGCTTACACATGTCCAATTGAACAGCATCCCTCGACTATTAAGAACAAAGAACTTTCTTTTCCAATCAGCTCTCAGATTTGATGAACGTTTGGAGAGATATCCTTGTCTAATGGTTTGAACCCACATAATTGCGTTCAAGCTAGATTGCATAAGATGATTGATATACACAGACATAAACACATCAAAGATTTCAGCACATAGAGCTATACCTTGCCGGTTGTAGTAGATTGCATAACTTCCTCTATCACTTTATGTAAGCTCCTAGGGCAAGGACGGGTACTATCAGCTTAAGGAGTAAATGTAATACCCACCGGATCATGTGCCAAGGAATCTTTATCAAAACGCTTTTGTTCTTCCTACAATAATATGATATCACCCATAGCTAAGAGACAGGACTTTTTACAATCTCAAGGTACACAAGAGCAAAGCAAATGACTGAGACAGAAAGTACCTAAAAAACAAGCAACAGTTGAAATAATCAAACATGAAAAATTAAAATCACAACTTTGAGAAAGGTAATAACAAAACATACAAGGCATCTTTGGACCCAATCGGGCTTGATGATGATGAACATTTGCTCCATTTTATCGAAGAACAAAGGGTTTCTCAACGTCTCATGTAGCTACATGAAAGCTACAGGAAAGAGGCGGGTCGAAAAACAAAATAGGAAACAACCCATCGTCGAATAGCTTCATCTGAAAAATAGGGGGAAAGTTAGAAGTGTTAACGTGGACCAATCGATTAAAGGAAGCTTTAGCAAAGTGAGATGCATCTAAATAGATTTTTCTCTCCTGCGACTACATTGTTAGGAGTAGCGACGTCAATCGATTCTGAATCTCCCAACCCTAACTGGGAACAACTTTAAGCATCAATATGTAGAAGAGGGGTGCTACGTTGCTGCTTCATGCTTCTACTTGGTTTTAATCGTCCTCTTCAAATGATGTCGTCGAGCTTTTTGTTTAGTTCATTGAGTCGCCAAGTGTATTTGCTTCATTTTCTCATTACGTTGTCGTTTTGTCACATTATAGAGAGAGTGTTTATTCTCCAAACAAACTTACGATACTTAACTATTATTCTATACAATAAATTTTTAATTAAAAAAAACTGAGCTACTTAGAAGTGTTAAACAATATTCATTGGATACTATTATGCAATTTTAAGGGTTTTTACGCATAATATTATATTTCACATTTTATCCCTAAAATAATGCATAAAAATGTTATATATATATATAAACTCTTTAACTGTAAAAAGAAGGCCTCATTTAGAAGCGATCTTTTCATCCAACTCGAAATAGCTTAAGATAAGAGAACAACTTTTATGCCTAACAATCCTATGTCTTTCTTAATTGTACCAGTAGTGATTTCCGAGAAGTGTTTTTTTTCATTTTTTTAGGAGGGGAGTATAGCTGTCAAAGAAAAAAGAAATGACATATTTTGGATAAAGTAGTCTGACCAACTTATTTCTCTTCAAAGAGCTAGGAAGTTGAGACTGGACCCATTTCCTTTCGTTTTTAGAAAAATAAAAAAGAATTGAACTTCTATTGAAGTCAATCTATTGAATTGATTTCTCCACTGATTTTTTTAATCAATAGAAGAGGAAGGGGAAGAGGAGAAGGGGAGAGAAGAAAATATACCGTCATATTTATCCAATCTTTTTTTCTCGCTCTTACATGAAGTTGGCGACATGCATATGCATAGTCGAACTCACGACGTAGTGGTATCAGAGCTTAGGTTTAACCACTACATCGTGAGTTTGACTCCCCTTACTCGCAAAAATGTGCTTGGAGCACTTATTGGTTTATAGAATGCCACTGACCCAACGGATGCGTGGTGAACTTAAGTAATTTGATTCCGCACTACTTACGACTCGAGTTTTGAATAGAACAGTTATATATATATATAGTAATAATAATATAATTAAAAATATAATACTTAATTGTTGTTAGTTATGATAAGCTTTGCTATATAAAAATTCAAAGATATATTTTAAATTAATCTAACATAACACAATACTCAATGACGCTAGGAATCACACCACACACAGTAGAAAAAGAAAAGAAGGATTTATAGTCTCTAGTCTTCCTCATCGTCCACTCTCATGTCTTGCTCTTCTCTCATAATATCGACTCATATTTTTTAATTTTATTAAATAAAAATTTGTTTATAATTTAATTTTGCTAGACATATTATGAATATTCAATAGTAAATAAAAATTGTATACTTTGATATACATTAGTAAATAGCTATATAATTAAATATGTAACATTATTAAATGCCCTTTAATAAATAGGTGACTGGATCTATAGCAACAATTCTAGATATTATATATAAAAGACTTTATTGTAACATTTTTTAAATTTTATTGCCTTTTCTTATATATAATAATAAATTATTATTATGGTTGCCTTTTTATATCAGTAAAGACAATACTTTAAAACATATTACGTTATATTGATTATTAGCAACAAATTTTTAAACTGTTGCAAGCATTTCGTTGTATAAAGCTATTTTTGCTGTAGTGTTTGCATTAGTTCACACAATATTTCATGAAACTCCCACACATACAAACGCTTTAATCAAATTCCAACTTAAATTCCCCAAATTAGAACCCTAGTTAAAATATGAAATTACACGATTGTCAAATTATCATGATAAGAAAATTTCAACGACTTAGCACTTTGATTCTCTCCATTGCCACTTCTACTAATGTATCTGGTAACAAAAATGATGACGTTTTAGATTTATAGGTTGGGATTTTTAACGAAGAAAAGGGGGGATAGAAGTTACTATACTAAAACTATGTGAATTTTTATTAAATAATTTTTAAAAGTCAAAAGAAACATTAATAAAATACCAAATTATGGGGTCGAATAAATTTAACCTTAAAAATATGCTTGCAATCCTAGCTAGGGATGAGCATTCGGGTAATTCGGGTCCAATTTTTACTGTTCAGGCTCCGCCCGAATTATCCTAAATTTTTTCCTCCTTATCCGGCCTGAACCCGAACTTACCCGGCTCGATTTACCCGAATTATCTATTTTTCCGACCTGATTTACCCGAATTATCCTGGCCCGATTTACCCGAATTATCCTATTTCATAATTCGTTTAAACCTAAATCGGGTAATCGGGCCGGCCCGAATTTTTTCGGAGTTACCCATCCCGGCCTGAAAATAATTCAGGTAATACCCGGGCCGGCTCAAATTATCCGAAATTTAGCATTTACTTATCCGAATTAATTCAAACCGGGCCGGATAATCGAGCCGGCCCGAATAATGCTCACCCTTAATCCCAACATCATAGAGTTTGGTGCATTAAAAGAAAAATATTAAAATAAAAGGACTTAAATGAGAAATTCGTAACAAGTATGGGGCTCGATCAAAATAATGACCTAAACAAATATAAGCAAAACACCGCCTGAGAGGGCGGCGGTTCAGCGACTAAGCAGCAGCATACGGTAAGACCAGTGAAAGGAGATTTCGATTTTCGGCGGCCGGGGAAGGTAGAGAAACAGGAAGAGCGAGGGATGGGGAAGAAAGCAAAAAGCTCAAGAAAGGGAAAGAAAGCATGGAGAGCCAATATAAGCACCGAAGACATAGACGACTTTCTCGAAAAATCCACAAAGGACGGTCTCTCCGGCGGCTCTCTTTCCCACGTCTCTAACGATTCCCTCTTCTTCGTTGACAAATCCAAAGGTGTTTCCTTATAAAATTTTGAAAACTTTTTTTCTATTAGTGTTTTGGGATTTTTAGTTCATTTTTGTTGTATTTATTATAAACCAGATCTTTCTGTGAGGCGGAAGATTGATAAACGCAGAGAAAAGGTACTGCAATGCGACAGCGTGTTACAGAAGAACCCCTTTGTTCAAGTGGTGCCTTCTTCCGCTAACAAGTCCGGCCAAAGAAAGTTCAAGAAACTTCCTATACCTAGAAACGATGAGGTTTATGAGTTATGTTGTTAATTGGCTTATGTTAGAAGTAAACTAGTGATTTGAATGTTTCTGTTTATACTTGATTTACTTAGGACGGAACTGCCCCCACCTCCACCATGGTTGATATATGGGAAAAGGAAGGTACTTATCAAAATATTCGTGGCGTAATTTAATTTTTCAAAATTTTTGAGTTTATACATAACTGGACTTCAGTCTCTATTTATTGGTGCTTGCAGGTGAACCCAATGAAAAGAGTAGAAAGGTAATCGTTTCTGATAAGTTATGTTACTTGATCTTGGTTTTTGTTTATCTTTTAATGACGCATCTTTCGATGAGCTCCTTATTTACCCAACACCATCACATTCCGCTGATTCTTTAGTTGTATATTATTTTTCCTTTTTATGCCTTAATTCTATGTTATTATTGACAGATATTGAAACCTTCAATTATTCCAGCAGTAGAAGTTGAACCTCCTGGATGCTCCTTTAATCCTTCTTTTGAGGATCATCAGGTTTTCCTTTTAAATGAAAATATACCATATATTCTACATTGCAATGTCAAGATTTTCTATATCATTTACGTTTCACTGCAGGATTCATTGGCTCAAGCTGTAGCTAACGAAATGCAGAAAGTTTATCAAACTGAGTTAGGACCCCAGCCTGTTCCATTAATTGTTCCTGGGCAACCAATTGATGAGGAAGATGTGAGCCCCTGGTGTACTTTTTTGTAGTGACTCCATGATTGTGCTTAATTATTATCCTCTAATTTTATGTCAACACTTGAAATTTATATTGATTGATTTATTATATTAGATGTACTTTATTGATGCGGATAATGGGAGTGACGATGATGAAAATGAAGAGAATGACGATGGGAATATCATACCTGAGAAAAGGTCAGCCTAGTCTAATTTGCAATGAGATATTTCTGTACTACAATTTGGTTGGACTCGTGTTTGTAATTTAACTCAAATTTTCACTTTGATGATAACCTTAGTAAGTTAAATGGATAAGAACAAGCTATTAAATCTTTTTGATATCTATTTAGCCTCAACTAATTAAGACTTATGCTCGTTCATTCGTTAATTCTTTTTCAACATCAATGCACACAGATCTAGAAAAGAAAAAAGGGTAACACGGGTTGAGTTAAATAAAAGAGCTAGAGTTAAAGAAAACCGGAGGAGAGAAACAGAAGCCAAAAAGAAAGATGAGCTTTCAAAAGAAATAGATTGGTAAGCTGGTAATTGTTCTTGTACAACTTTAGATTCAGCCATGTGAAGATTTTGATTATCCATCGGTTAGCATCGCTGCAGCTTGCCAGACATCCTTAAAGAAATAGCCAAAGAAGATGAGGAGAAGCATAATAGACATATCAGACGACTGATATCAAAGGAAGAAAGACTAAAGACTTGTCCACCACGTTTGGGAAAGCACAAGTATGGATAATACTATGTTAAGAAATTCACTTTTGAGATTGTTCTAATTTGATAGGTTGCCTACTCGTTAGGGGATTACCGTCGAAATCAGGTTCTCAAACTTGCCATTACTTGTGTCATTGGCGGTTTATAGAGTATTCGAAGTTCTTATTTTCAGGATGAACAATATATAATTTTTCTGTTTGTTCAGTTTATATTTTGTTAGCACAACACTTACTAGCGATCATTATTATCAGATTTGAGCCTGCTCCTCCACAAGTACTTTTATCTGAAGAAATTACTGGATCCCTTCGTAAGCTGAAGGTTTGTGAAACCTATCTCTGTTACAGTCGTGAAATTCTGTTTTTTGCAAGAGAAAACTGAGAGATATTTGTTCTTATCTTTTTCATGTAACGTTTACAGGCTTGCTGCACCCTTGCAAGGGATAGATTTAAAAGTCTAGAGAAAAGAGGGTTGATTGCGCCCATAGCGAAAAGAAGAGGGTTAGTTTTATTTTCATTGTGTTACACTTTATGACAATGGCAGTTGTGATTAGATGTAAAAAGGTGTGTGTTAACGAAGTCTTGAAAGGATAATTAACATTTGAATTTGGATTTAAAAGGGCATGATTTAACTCGGAGCAGGACATAGATATAAACTGTATGAAAGGCACATGACGAAATTAGGAGATAGGAAGTTCATATGTTCTAGTTTCATTATAGTTGCTATTCTCCGTATTTGGGTAATGTTATGTGGTGTTTAAAGTATTGCTTATTGGCATTAACAGTATTGATTTTATGGATTAACAGGAGATAAAGAGAGGATTCCCATGACGGTGTATCTATAAAGTGTGGAGCGCATCCTGGTACTTATACCAAGAACGACCTGATTGAGTAGACGAAAGGCATTGATTGTCTTTACAGGCAGCTATGACAAATTTTCTAAATTTCTGCTACTTATTTTATTTGAGGATGTTGCAAATCAACCTTGTTGAAGAGATTCCAACATATTTTAAATTCAAGAAACATCATGTTGGCTGGTTTTGTTTACGTGGCAATGTCACTACGGTTGCTTCCATTCTGAATTAGATTTGGCGGTGACCTCTTCAGAGTTTCATTAAAACCAAACTATCAACATTATAACCAAGTTGCAAAGATAAATTTTGTTTGCACAATGACCTAAAATGTATTCTTAATTTTGCACTAGGGTAATTAATCTGATTTCGGACTAGGGAAAGCTAAAAGAATCATATAGTACTATAAAAATTAAATTTATTTTTATACTTAAAACTTTCAAATGCATAGGTGTTATTTATTAAACCAGTTCTAAATTTCTTTACATAATAATAAGCTTTTTAATCACTAGTAATTGAGGAAAAAAACAAAATGAAAATCTTTAACAAAAACCATAATGGTAGCGTTACCATCAAATCTTTAGAGATTCTGATATTCCACAAAAGATAAGATTCAGATCTCAGTGATACCTAAGGCCTTGACCCAACAATGGCTTCTCGTCTGAACCCAAGGAAAAGGCCTGTGAGGAAACCTTTTTGTCAAATAAATGTGCTATTTAGTGTTGTTCCCAAAGAAGAACGAAAAGTTAATCAAACTAAAACTACAGGCAAGGCAAGAGCAGGGAGGAGCTTTTCCGTTAATTTTTACCTTCTCCCTTGTATAATATTTTCCCTCACGCTACTGTTGCTTAAACCTTATAGAATCGGAGAAAGAAAAGAAATGGGAGATCAGTTAGGTCGAGCAGAGGAATTCGAGAAGAAAGCAGAGAAGAAACTTAGCGGTTGGGGATTATTTGGTTCCAAGTACGAGGACGCCGCCGATCTCTTTGATAAAGCTGGCAACTCTTACAAGCTCGCCAAATCCTGTATCTTTTGTCTTCCTATTTTTCTTTTCTTGCAAATGCGAAATTGGTGCCGCATAGGATTTTTTTTTTTCAAATTTGGGTCTGTTAATAAGGTCATTGGTGCTTCCTTTTTCGTTGGTTTGAAATCTGGATCCTGATTGATCGGCCTTCATTACTTGGAACTGATAATGATGCCAACGGATTGAGTTAAAAATGTGCCGCAGTTTAGCCATTTCTTCATTTCTTCGTCGTCTTTTGTGCTAGTGACCTTGAAATTGATCTCAAATGATGAGCTTTTGGTGTATGATAACCATGCGTTTATAGATATATTACATTACTGTTTTCTTCGTATCTTGTGAATGTGGTTAGTTGATTCTGGCATATTTAGTTCAACCTCAGTGTTGTGTCTTAGGCCTTAGTTGATCCATAAACTTGGCATCTCCGGTTTGCTAATATTTTCATTATGGTATGCCAGGGGATAAGGCCGGAGCTACTTATATCAAGTTGGCGAACTGTCATGTGAAGGTTGTACTTTGCTTTCTTGAATTAATTTTTGAAGTTCTTTCCATTTTATATATTTTTCCCTTCTGTGTTATCCATCTATGTGACGGATTTTGTTTGTTTTTAGTTGGATAGTAAGCATGAGGCTGCTCAAGCTTATGTCGATGCTGCTCACTGTTATAAGAAAACATCCACAAGTGGTACGAAGTGGTGCTTAGTCTGATTATCTTTTCATCGGATATAGAAAAACACGTGGTAGTCTCTGTTGTATTATCATTGAAATGTTAAGTCAACAAATGGTTTCTTGATTAAATTTGCTTACAAAATCTGGATTATCAAACCCACTTGGCACATTTTGGCACATTTGAAACTGAAAACTTGTACAGTTTTTTATTTCCTATTCTTTATGGTATGCATTTCAAAGTCACAATTTAAAGTCTGATTATTGGAGGCCAAAATCTGGAAATGGAATCATCTACCTTTATACCTTTGACAGTGGCCTCCTAAAAATGTCAAAGGTTGTTATGATATTAACAAAAAACTTTTAGATGTGGATAATCACGTCATCTGAATAATGGACCAAGTTTTGAAGCAATAGTGTAACTTCCAGTTTTCCTAAGTATGCCTTAATTGTTAAAGATTCTTCTCATGCAGAGGCAATAACTTGCTTAGCTCAGGCAGTAGATATGTTCTGTGATATTGGAAGGATCAATATGGCTGCAAGATACTATAAGGTACTCTCTGATTGGGTGTGATAGTAACCAAGTTTTCATGTGGTGAACTATTAAATTATTTTGATCATATGGTTCTTTGCAAACTTAATAATCAACACTTCTATGATGCTTAAGTGTTCATACATAGTATGCCTGCTAATTTAAGATACATATGTAGTGGTTGACATGTTCATTAACCTGGCCTTCTGTTGGGTAGGAAATTGCTGAGTTATATGAGTCGGAAGCAAATATTGAGAAGTCTATGGAGTTTTATGAAAAGGCAGCTGACTTCTTTCAAAATGAAGAAGTAACAACTTCTGCCAACCAATGCAAGCAGAAAGTTGCACAGTTTGCTGCTCAATTAGAACAGTAAGGGTGTTAATATATATTCATTCTCATGTTTAATATTTTAAACTATCACTTCCTTTCATGCAATTTTTATGCTTAATTTCAACAGAGAACTGCATGTGTGGTTAATAGTTTTGTTTGACAAGCTAGATCTTTATTAAAGGATGAGATCCGTGTGATTTTCTTCACTTCCTGCAGATAATCAATTCTAGCTGCTTTATTACATTTCCATGTCATGAGTGGTGCAATTTGATAGGAAGACTATGCTACGAGTTTCTCTTACCCAAATAATCACTTTTATCATCGCTGTAAATGGCATGCTTGGTTTTACTACAATTATCTTGTTAATGTACAAAGTTGATGTAGAAGATCCTTTTTCTTTTCATTTTAGTGCCTATTGATGTTTAGTACCGTTAAACGTTTAGATGATTGTGATGTTTTCAGTAATATTAAAACTATCATGATATTAAAGTATCTGTGGATCGTCTGGACATACAAATAGATATTTTAAGACTGTTAAAATAATTTTTAGTTAATTTTGTGATGATTTGTTTAGATACCCAAAGGCAATTGAAATTTATGAAGAGATTGCAAAACAATCCCTTGGTAATAATTTACTGAAGTATGGAGTCAAAGGGCATCTTCTTAATGCTGGCATTTGTCATCTCTGCAAAGGCGATGTTATTGCCATCACAAATGCTTTAGAGCAATATCAGGTCTTAGTTTGGGCTCTGATTTTGATTCCTTTGCAGTTTCTTATGTGGTTATGAAATGAGAAAATATGAAATTGCTGTTGCAGGAAATGGATCCTACTTTTTCAGGACGGGAATACAATCTATTAGCGGTAGGTTATGTGTACAAACCTTTTGTCTTTTATCTGCAAAAATTTTGTCTGAAAATATCCATTCCTTCCTGTTACCAACTTTGAATCACTTATCACTGCTCCCTTCATTTGTTAATATCTGAACTTCGATGATTGTTAATGACGGTAACATTGATCTTTTATCTTCTCACTATCCCCTCAACTTCGTGACAGTCCCCTTTTTGTATGCTAAAGAATATAATTGAATAATGGAAGCGAATTAATTGCCTATTGGTTGTGGCAGGATATTGCGGCTGCCATTGATGAGGAGGATGTTGCAAAGTTCACTGACGTTGTCAAGGAGTTTGATAGCATGACTCCACTGGTATAGCTTCTAATCTGCAGACCTGCTTGAGTGAAACTTTTAATATGTGAACTGAGATACTTTATGATGTTTTGCAATATTTATGAGGAATAACATAATAATGAAGTCTGGTATTTCCATTACACTTGCATCTTGAATTTTGTATTGTTATTTAGCCATCATCATGGCTATTTTTGCTTGCTTTGATTCAGGTTTAATTGCGAAGTGAACGTTTCATTGGTTTTCTTTTTATATAATTTCATTTTACTTTTTAATGAAGTTGAATGCATGTGAAAATTTTGAGTTGTTTGCCTTAAACCGCTGTAACAGGACACCTGGAAGACAACCCTTCTTTTGAGGGTGAAAGAGAAGATTAAAGCCAAAGAAATGGAGGAGGACGACCTGACCTAAGCTTAAACGGAAAAATCTTGCGGTTGTTCTTTTCCAATTCCTGAACAATCACTGCATGCGTGTCTCTGACCAGTTATAATTCCATTACAAGTGTCCCTGTTACTAAAAGAATTTGGTTTGGGTAGCCTAGGTAAATTTGCACTCATGGACGTGATTTTGTGATTGCGAATGGTTTTTCATGCGGCACTGCGTGATACGTAAAGAGGGTAGTTATTGGAGGATGAAACCAAAATTTATCTTAAGACGCATTGTCTTGAATATATTGTAGTCTCAACCTCTATTCCTACCCTTACACATTAACGGTATCGATTGCATTGACCCTTTGATTTGAACTCTGTTATTTTCCTCACACTGGCGAAATGTTTTTACTTTCAGCAACTTATGTTCCAAAACTATTTTACCGAGAGTTGCAATGCCTAATTGGAGTACTATGACACGTCAAGCCATTTCTTTGTACTTGGCTAGCCACCAAACCATTGCTGGAGCCCGGAAGGCCGCATGTCACTTGAATTGATGGCATAAATAATAAAAAATTAAATAAAAAATATGGTGTCTTATTGTGTTCAGTGAATTTTAACTATTTATTTATGCAAATTTTACGTTTATTTATGTAAAATTTATGCAGGACTTGTATAAATAAATAGCTGAAATTTACTAACATAATACGACAACATAAAGTTAGATTAAAAATCTTATTCCCTAACTGGAGGCGTCAGACCCTAGTGGAACCTAGTGGGAGTCGCTGTCTAGTGTCGCTGAAGTGAAAGAATTATACCGAGTTAACAAAGAAAATTGGAGGATGGGGCCCAGGCGACCTAGGCCAGCCGTCTCGTCTTATATTTTATTGCCTGCGAACATGAAATGAAATGTCGTACGACAGCGTGTAAAATGTAATAGTCTAATTTAGTACCTTTGGAAAAGCTCTCTATGTTAAGAGTTGTTTACCAAATTGAAGCAAGCTCCTCTCCTATCCTATCCTATCCGGGCGAAACCAAAGGCAGGCATCAAATTGTTGGGAGTCATTCTGGGATGCCATCGCTTCTTCAAGACCCTTGCTTTCTTCTCTCTTCCCATCCATAGATGTGTTTCTTTGGTAATCTTTGCTTGCTTGTTTTACATATGGACTAAAGATCTTTATCATGTCGATTCCTTTTTCTTTTCTATTTTAACTCTTCGATATGAACTACATGCGTTTTAGTTTAGTAAATTGATGAACGTCCTAATCGTTTCTTTCGTAATTTGTTAACAGATTTGTGGGCAAAAACGATTGCTTTCTGGGGTTTTGGTAAGGAATGGTTTTCCTCACTCAATTGTATGGATTGGCAGATTCTAGATTGTTGCTATAATTTTATCGTTACCTTGAAAGAGTGACTGATTTTTATTTCCATGCCCTTGTTTTATCGGGGCGATTTTTTTTTTGGCTTGTGAAAGATTCTATTTAGTTGAGACCCTTTCTTCCTCTTGGCTTTGGTGAGCAAAAGGTCTTGCTTGAGATGTTTAGATCACCACTTACGACAGCTTGTAACTTTTGGATACTAGAATTCTTCTGGGTATTATGGAGCATATAATCCATGATCCCACTCCTATAACTGACTGAAAAAGCTCAATTTTGGGGGAGAGTATGGATTCGATTACTGATGTTAATCAAAAAGATGATATTGAGGAATCCAATGGGATAAAAAGTCATGGTCAGGTTCCTCTTGCAATTTCAGCATCAAGAAGGACATTATTGAGCAATGGAATTCCGCGTAAAAAATTCCAGAATAGTTTAACTGCCCTTCCCAACAGAATGAAATTCCTAACAATAGGTTCTGCCTCTACCAAATTCAAGCAGTTGGCTCGGGAGAGAGATGAGATTTCACGTTCAGTAGCATATTCCGACCATGGTTTACGTGATCACATCAATGAGGTTCTTGCACGGAAGATGGATTGGGCTTTGCTTGTGAAGATGAGCAAAGAATGGCTCCGAAATCCATTGAATATTGCCCTCTTTGTGTGGATCCTATGTGTTGCTGTCTCAGGTGCAATTTTGTTTCTCGTCATGACTGGGATGTTAAACAAGGTACTACCAAAGAATTCCCAGAGAAATGCATGGTTTGAAGTCAATAACCAAATTCTCAATGCCCTGTTTACGCTTATGTGTCTGTATCAGCACCCAAAGCGTTTGTATCACCTTGTACTCCTTTGTAGATGGGAGCCAGAAGACATCTCTAAACTCAGAAGGATTTACTGCAAGAACGGAACTTATAAACCCCATGAATGGGCGCATATGATGGTTGTTGTCATTCTTCTGCAGATCAACTGTTTTGCTCAATATGCACTTTGTGGTCTGAATCTTGGGTACAAGAGATCCGAGCGACCTGCAATAGGTGTTGGAATATGTATATCATTTGCAATAGCTGCACCTGCTGTGGCTGGAGTATACAGCATTGTCAGCCCCCTTGGTAAGGAGTATGATTCAGAAGTAGATGAGGAATCCGCCATCCGGACTACTAGTGATGAAAGCAAGAGGCCTCAGCAGTTGAGGGTATTATCACTAGAAAGAAGATATTCCTTTGCAACCAGAGATGCTCAACGTCTTGATGAAGCTAGGCCACAGTGGAGTGGAGGAGTACTAGACTTTTGGGATGACATCTCACTTGCGTACCTATCACTTTTCTGCAGCTTTTGTGTTTTTGGGTGGAATATGGATAGGCTTGGATTTGGCAACATGTATGTTCATATTGCAACATTTCTCCTTTTCTGTATGGCCCCATTCTGGATTTTTAACTTGGCTGCCATCAATATTGACAATGTGGCTGCCAGGGAAGCTTTAGGACTTGGTGGAATTATTCTTTGTGCGTTTGGTTTACTTTACGGAGGCTTTTGGAGAATTCAAATGAGGAAGAGATTTAATTTGCCGGCGTACACTTTTTGTTTTGGTCAACCATCAGCTTCAGATTGCACACTGTGGCTATGTTGTTGTTGGTGCTCCCTTGCTCAGGAAGTTAGAACTGGGAATTCCTATGATGTTGTGGCAGATTGTAGAAAACAAAAGGACGATTGTTGTGAAGTTGTCAATGATTCGAATTCTCCACTTGGCAGCAACTCTAGCCCCCATAATATTCAGACAGGTAATTCTCCAAGTCACCGTACCACTTGTTTGGGTT
Organism: Erythroxylum ulei; assembly: GCA_027564395.1. Classification (NCBI taxonomy): domain Eukaryota; kingdom Viridiplantae; phylum Streptophyta; class Magnoliopsida; order Malpighiales; family Erythroxylaceae; genus Erythroxylum; species Erythroxylum ulei. Next base: position 38,935,547 of record JANITX010000210.1, on the reverse strand, counting down.
TTGCTAACCCAGATTCGCAGGTCCTTACTGTGAAAGACAAGATGTATGCAGGAGCTAACGATGAAATCACGACACCACCTACTCCTGCATTGATTGAAAGAGAAGTTATTTAGCTGAAAAAGATCCAGACAATTGTAAGACTTAGCAGTCTTTTTTACTGATACTAAATTTTGTGGTTTCTTTTAGAACAAAATACGGGTATTGTAATTTGTAAGCGCGTATATGCATGTAAATGCCTGTAAAGGCCTCTTAAAAATGTACGGCAATTCTAATCGATTGAAGTTTGCGAACTACTTCGACCTCGGTGGAACGCACTCCCTTGCATATCCATCCTTTGATTAATGGTTCACCTTTCCTGGAAAGGAGTTATGTGAATTCTGCTAATTTTCATGGCTGTGACAATTGAAACTTCTCTGATTTATTGGGAGATATGGTTAGTCAAGGTTTTCCAAGAAGTACGGAGAGAAAGGCCCGAAGAGGCAGTGAGGTATAGGTTAAAAGCCAGGTCTTGGGCTAGTTAGCAGAGTACTTGAATAAGGATCTTGTCCGCCAAGCAATAGTGAATTTAAAATTTCTCATTTATCTAATAGAAGCCGCATCATATGATTAGAACTTCAAATGCCTCCTGTCCTCCAAAGGCATGTTTTTTATGATATATCTGGATCAAGTTCACATTTTAGTGGAAATATGAAAGTTTAGTAGGTTAATTTTTCTTTTATTCTTTTTAAAATTAAGTTCTTGGTTTCTTAACAACTTTTCAATCTAGAAACTAGTGCTTTTGTTATGACATTGCTTTTGCAACACCAAAATATACAATGGCAAACAACTTTTAAGCTGCAGAAGGTACCCTTAATTCAAATTTATTTGGAAGATCAATTTCTTGCATGGGGATTCCAAATATCAAGATTGATATTAGACTTATGCAAAGGCTGGAATGGATCAAGTTTAACGAAATTACAGCCTTCAATTAAAGAAAAATCATTAAAAAAACCATGCGAGAGAACAAAAAAAAATCTTTTTCTCTTTTATCCCTATCCTTAACCATCCTTTCTTTTTTTTGTTAAATTAACCATCCTTTCTTTCTATTGGTCTAAACAGGTTTAACCAGTTTAATTACTATCTTTAGGAAATCGCCTATCTTATAGTTTTCCTGTCCATTCTCTTTCCCTGACAATTTACCATTATTAGTAAAATGTCAGCATTCATGAGTCCTTTCCTTCAACTTGCTTTATCTTCAACTCCTTTTGAAAACTTGTCTATCTCTAAATTCTCGTCTCTTTTGAAGAGCAACCCAAAATTAAGAACACGGGTAGGTCTTATATCGAGATAGAAGTAGATCATGAAGTAAGCATGGAGCAAGGTGGCGAGGGATCCAGATTCTTTTGGGAAGCTATGTTATGCTCCTCCTCTTGTGGATGGCACACCAGTTGCTCCGCCACCCTAAAGTGTTACAAACAGGGAAAAGAAGTAGGACATGGCTCTGGGTGGACGTTTCTTTGAAAAACGACTAATATTTTGTATTATGAACTAGTATACAAACGCAAATTGGAGAAAACTAGGCTTAGAAAACTACATAGTGAGAGAAGATGAGTTCTTCATCTTTAGTTTCACTTATGAAGAAATGACGTAAAGGGTGATGGACATAAGACCTGGGCATATACAAGGGAAACCGCTATTGATTAAGAATGGAAGCCTAGAGGATCTTAGATAGAACTGAACTAAGGTCCATCCCAATATGGATGAACTTCCATCATATTCATTTTGAATACCAATCACTAGAAGAATTAAACTACCTTGCAAGCTCCCTTAGATGCTCAATGTTGACAGGGGAATTAAACTACCTTGCAAACTCCCTTAGACATTCAATGACACTTGATGATAATATTGCTAATTTAAAGAGGATTGGCTTTGCTTGAGTATGTGTTGAAGTGGACCTCGAGAGGGAGCTATCAAACTTGTTGCAAATCATAAAGCTCAATGGAATGGAGGACATAGTGAAGAACTCAATCAAGGTGTCCTACACCTGGAAGCCATTTAAGAAAGACTTGGTGAAAGTATGGCAATGAAGGAACAAGTAACCCAACAACCTAAGGTGACCAATCATGCAAAAGTAATAAAAGATTCATAATTACCAGTGGAAAGTGAGGCAGTTGAAGTACTCATCACATCAAGCAAATTAGTGGAAAATAAGGCCTTAAGTGTTGAAATGCACTAAGACAAAATGGGAAAGTAATCAAGTTCCAATGATTCATCTACAATATATGCTTCTAGTCAAACTTCCTATAAGTCAAAAGAAAATTTACAAGTAGATCAAACTCCCTGTTCAAAAGGGAAAGCAAATATAGAAGTTGGAATGTGAGGTAACTCCTATTATATTAATTCTTTTGATGCATCACATAAGGTCTTGAAACAGGTAGAAACTAGCCTTGATCCTAGTTTTAGTAATCATAAAACTAGGAGGGAAAAAGGCAAATTCAAACAACATTGATGGATTTATTAATAAGGAATTTAAGGGGCTTAAATTGCTCAAATAAATAGATGAAACTAAAAGAGTTTCTAGGTCAAAATAAGCCATATTTTGCCGGTCTAATTAAGACCAAAATAAAGGAAGATCAATACATGAAAGGGCTTTGTATTTGATAGAAAGAGTGGATTACCTTAAGCAAACACTCAAATCACCTTAATGGTAGAGAAATTGTGACATTCGATCCTTCTCTAATCTATTTGGAAAACTAAAGCAGTTCAGATCAATATTTACATTGTGAGCTTATGTTAAAAGCATGAAACTCCCCTTTAGCCATAATAATGACCTATGCAGCTAATTATGAATTTTCAAAGAGCCAGTTTATGGATTGATTTACAGAGGATTAAAGCTAATATAAGTACCTCATGGATGTTGGTTGGAGACTATAACTATACCCTTTATCCTTCAAAATACAAAGCAATTTTATGTGTGCACCTTTAACATTTCATAAACTATCTAACTTAATCTCCATTTTGGGTTTGATAGATCTCAAATATACTGATTCTCTATAAACTTAGAGCAATTGTGTTGGACTCCCTATTTCCGGAGTCCAACCCTTGAACCATAAAATGTGTGTGTATTATTGCTCGTTATACAAACGTGAGCCTAATCCAATGAAATCATGAAGCTTAAAGTCTCATACCATTCTGAATTTTTTTTGATCAATTGATAAACGACAGTCCCTTCTTATGATTATGTCCTCAATCATATTGTACCTGCCAAAAAATTCTCTGAGAGAAACTCCACTGACCACTTCGGGAAAAGTACACCGCGACGAACTCTTGACTTCGCTGCGGCGAAGTTCCCATATTAGACCCAAGCATCTCTCGGGATAGTTACGCCGCGACGAAGATGCTTAATTAGCCACAATAAGACCTTTTGCAAGGATCGCCGCGGCGAAACCCCTGGAATCTCAACCCCTAAACCTAAAATTCCCAATGGTTTCTACATCACTCCTACCTTTCTTTCAATTTATGTTGTCCCAAATTCACTTCCCCTATGTAACACCATTTCATAACAATTCAACTACTAATGTTAATTTATCAAACTCTCAAATCTCTGCTCAAATTATTCACTACTTACAACTAATTCTCATCCTTCACTATTTCTATATTCCGTTTCCATAACACATATTACATATATATATAACAACAATGCGTATTCAAAATTCATCATCTCAAATCGATAACTTCCTCAAGTATACTTTAATTTCAATTCAACCTTATCCATATGCAAATTCATACTCCCACTCAACATCATCCATATATAATTCATAATTCATTAACATCAAAAGAATAGAATTTTACAAGCTCTAATGGCATTCCAAGCAACAATACAAAAATAATCCAAAATCTCAAAAATACAAAAGTTACATGAACTAATAATCCTTGAAATGTGACTAATCCTTGTATATTATAGAAATAACTTAAATTCCAAGATATGCAAATTTTGTAGTAACATCCTTAGACTCTTGATCACTTGATCTCTTCTTCATTACCTG
>JANITX010000210.1:38918369-38930197 GCA_027564395.1 Erythroxylum ulei | reverse complement strand
GAAATGCATTTTCCTAATTTCTCACAAAATTTCAGAATTCACAATTCTAGCCCTAACATGGGTAACGGGATGTTACACTATGATAGTGGGGTGTTACAATGGATCCCTTATTGAGCATTTCTAGTAAAACTTTTATTACTTTATTCCCCATTAAATGCTAAGATTTTATTAAAAAAATTAGCATTCCACCCATCAAGTCCTAGAGAGTTACCAGAGTTAAGGCTCTATATATCTGCCTTGACATCATATGTAGTAAAATATGAAGATAATAAGACCCTTTGTTCATTCAAGATTATATTAGAGCAATATTCCCTTATCTCCTAAACATTGGAAAGGTATTCAAGATTGTGCCTAGGAATCCCTTAAAGTGGTTAAGAATTACCCCTTTAGTTTCTTCCATATAATTAAAACTAATTCCCCTTGCATTTTGAATTGATATACGTTATTCCTATCCCCATTCTGTAGCTAGACTCTTAACCTTTGTTTGAGCAGGGATGAGTGATATTCTAGTGCTTGAGACTACTCTGTGAAGGATCCTTTCTCTTTTATCTTCAAAGATTTTTCTTCTGGCTTCATGTATATCTTCTTATAAATTTGCTCCAATTGCATTCTCTTATTTTCTAGTAGGAATTTGGTTTCATAAACTTTGTCCCTTTTCAAGGATTTCAGCTAGGATTTATTGTATTTAGTTTTCTGACATATTTATAAGCCTTATATCCACTAATTGGACTTTCCATACCTTTGCCTACTGTTACCTCATACCCTTCCAACTGTAGTAAGTAGTTGTTAAACCTAGATTATGGGAACTTGGGAGTAGAAAGCCCCAAAGATAGTTTAATAGGGAATTGATTTGAAAAACAATTGTTACTATAGTGTAAACAATTCTTTATAAGCATAGAAAGCCACATAGAACTCACTACTGCATGATTTAGCTTCTTTCTTAACAACTAAGGATATTATTGTTTATTTCTCTAAGTTAGTATATTATCATCTAGTTTAAGATCAGTGACTTCCACATTATTTATGCACTCTCTAAAATCGTCATTGAAAATGTTAGAGCCTCTAAAATTCCCTTCCACTTCATTAGAGTATAAAACACTAATAAAATCCCTAATTTATATCTAGAGGTGGCTCACTCCCCTATAGACATTCTCAAGCTCTTGCTATAATTCACTCATTTAAAAAGACATTAAAAGCATAAATAAATTAGACACATATTATGCCTAGTTAATTTTAAAGCCGTAGCTCTATATGGATCATTTGGAATAAGGTATAAAGCCTCAAACTTTCACCATTGAGAGATTAAAGGACACAATAATTATCCCATCGTGTGGTTCTAATGGTTAGAGAGGATTCTCTAACTCTTGTTTAAAACCTAGGTGTATTGCTTTAAATTACTAGCTTTTATTTTAGTCTCCAAAAGTCCCACTATCATAGGCTTTTTAGAACATAAAAAGATCATGTACAACTTGTTGTTTTATAGGGGAATCTAGAAACTTCACATTCCAAACTACAATATACATTAGGTGTTATTCTCTTAGTTTCCTTACAAAGCTCCTTTTGGGATTAGAGTAGCTAGTTCCTTCCTCCTTTACTTTATATCTTTTATTCTTTTGTTAAGCATACATGGGGTAACCTTTTTTTTAATTTTCCCCTGTTGGTTAATGACCCTTCAATCATATTTGGGGAATTAACTATGGTTATAGTTGAGGGGTCATTTATCTCCTTACTAGTATCTAATGATGTGTTCTCCCATATTTGTATTTATTTATATGCATCTCCTTCCTCTTTTTGGGGAGAAATTTATGGTTTTGAGTTGCCCTCTTCTCCTTTTTTGTCTATTCCATCAATGGTAATCTATTCTTGGTGCCCTTTTTCGAGATTATCAAGTTGGTTCTCCCAAATGAGTTCTTCATACTCCCCCTTTTAAAACACTCTCCCTTTTGGGTTCCATTCTTAGCTTTCGTTAGGTTTACTTGGTTTCCATAGGTAGGTAACTTTGATGTGATGCTTTATAACTCCTCCTGCCTTTAAGAGTATAGTAACCCTAGTCACTTCTAGTTACTCCTTCTTAACATCCATTTCCACACACACTTTGGCTTAATCAATTCTGCTAATTAAGGCAATGTTGTAGTCTAAGCTCACATGTTTAACAAGTGAACTTACCAAGTTGCTTAATTTTAGGGTACTCCAATATTCTAAGGGGATATTGTGGAATTGTACCCACCATTATAAGAAATATGACTATGGGCTATGCTATTTTTTGCTGTGTTTTAGAATTCATAGATAAAAGGAAGTATATCACTAAAATTTTTCTAAATCATAACCTAATGAAGTATTAACTTAAGAAAAACATTCACTGTATTTCTTAAAGATTGTTATCTACATTTATTTTTACTATAAATAACTTTTTGTAACTATAAAAACTTTGATAAATAGGTGACTTTTGTTCTTCTAAGATCAAAATACCTTCTTTACTTGCATAATCATCCATTTTGTTCCTTAATTCCTAAGGCTTTAGATTTTTTCAACAAATCATCACCGCTAGCCTTAGGAAATTTTACATGTTAAGGTTTATTAAGTCAATCCTATAACAATCATTGTCTAGCACATAAGGCTTTTAGTGCCAAGTGGATGTAAAGCTCCATTTCTCCTAGTGTAAGATTTCCCTTAGCCATATTAATTACAACACCTTTAGTAACAAAAAATAGTCTCCCTAAGATAATGAGAACCATAATGTCATACCACTAGTTCCATTATGTCCACATCATCCTCCTTGTTCTCCTTCCTACTTCTTTACTTATTTCATTCTAGTAACATCAAATTTAAGTGTTGTGCCACTCCTAAATGTAATAGCTAACACCTTATCTCTAGAGGTCACCTTGGTGTTACTTAGAACCTTTTCATGACCTCTTTAACTCATCTCCTCAACAAGTTGGCTTACTTATACCATCAAGTTATAAATTGAGGAATAATTAGATTGTACTTTCTTGTCAAGCTTTTCTAATTTATCAATTTCCCCAATTTTACATCTTTTGTGAATATGAATTGTTTGAGAATCTTTTCTATATTATTCCTTTATAGTTAGTGGCAACTGAAATTGAGGTCTACTTTAGAACCCATATGGTCCTATAGGGTTATTTTCTCTAACTACCTACTCCTTTTATGAAAACATGAAGTGATTCCTCTACCTCAAATTATATGTGCTTGAGAAGGGATCATTCCTCATTATTTGCTTTCCCATATAAGTAGCTATGTATTTTGTTTTTGTACTATAGTTTGGGGTTGGCTCAAATTTCATGCATGTGTGCGATGGATACAAATATATACCACAATAGTAAAATGCTTCCTTTTGAATCATATCTTAGTTCATAATCATCTTCATTTGATTTGATGGATTATATACGTGTTTTGATGGATCTAAAGGTAATTACACCTTATAAAGAGATGCCTTTGGCTTTTCATTTACAACTTTGGTTGATTAATTCCTTGTCGAGTTCTTAATTAGCTCCTTAACATCCTTGTCAATCCATGTATAGATCATCCCTTAAGTTGTATTATCAGTTAATGTTTGACATGTATGTGTTTGTATTACCAATTAAGGTTTGACATATATGTGTGAGGCCCTCATAGAAAAATTGCATCACCAACTGTAAGAAATACTAGTGATATACGTTTTGACTAAAAAAGGCTCTATATCTTTCTCAAGCTTTATAAAACACTTCCCCCTTCTTTCTATACAAAGATCTATATCTAGATCCTCATCTTAGTGGTGTGGAGGGATGAATCTTAATATGAATGCATCATAAACCTAATACCACTCATAAAAAAATTCTACCTCATTCAAGACTAACCACGTCCTTGCTTGATCTCTCATACAATATAGAAAACACCTCATCTAAAGCTCATCTTCTATAAGGTCATTCAGTTGATGTATCTAAATCACCCAATATCACTTATTTACAAATGTGATCATATCTTCACTAAGTAATCCACTAAAGGTTAGTAGCAATTGTATATTTACTTTCTTCCAATTGTAGTTCCTTGCCTGTTGACTCAATCTAATACATGAGGGACTTGTACTAATTACATGTAACTAGAAATCCTCAAGGTTCATCCTTTATGGATATTGCTCTATATCTATAAAATATGATCTTTATTTGCAACCATATCTACTCTCCTTCTATCTCAATTCTATCTATAGGCTTATTCAATTTTAGGATCAATTTGAAGTAGGGTATCCAAGTTGGCACTCTTAGATCTCCTATCTCAGATTAACTACCTAAAAATGAAAGAAATCAAAAGTAAAAAGAAACAAAATAAGATTCAAATAAAAAAAAGATTAGATTAACAAAAGTAAAAATTATGATTTCCCTAATAATGATGCCAAAAACTTGATTTAATTAACCTAAAAATACCTACAATCAATTATAGTAAGTTTATAAAACTTTAATAATTCTTGAGTATTAATCCCACAAGGAACTATGTCACTATAATTGATAATGTTAGCCTATCAATAGAACTATAAAACAATGTTGATAAAAGATAAATAATTCACTAAACTAACAAAAATAAGGTCAATTAACTAGTGAAGGAAAATCATTCAAAGAAACATTAGGGCATCTGAGTTCACTTATATGGTATTCCAATTATTAAACAAGATTGATTATCTCAATTAAAATAAAAATTAACTTAAAGTGTCTATTCCTTCTCACAAAGCACAAAGGTATCTAATTAGGAAACTACCACCTCTTAGTGCGTAATTCAACCTACTTAAATTCAATAATCATAGTTAATCTATTTGGTTATCACAATAGTCTAAGATAGTTCCATTTTTTAGAATTAAATTGTCCATTCTCCTAATGTATGAATCATATTTCTCTTTCCATAATTTCATAAAATCCCTAAAATTAAACTAATGACGAGTAGATATAAACTCAATAAGAACAAAGAAAATAAATTTAACCAACAAATAACTATATCATACATTAATAATTGAAAATTCCATTAAAAGCTACATTCTTAACCTTAACTAGGGTTTCTAGCCACAAAACTTAATGAAAAGAAAACTCAAATAATGCAAACTCAGCATAAAGCAAATAGTAAAAGAATTAAACTATGAAAAAAAAAGCAAGGTGTAAATATGAATTGTTTGAGCATCTCATCTATACTATTGCTTTATGGTTAGTGACTACTGAAATAGAGGTCTACTTTAGAACCTAGGTGGTCCTATAGGGTTATTTTCTCTAACTCCCTGCTCCTTTTATAAAAAATTTAGGTAATTCTTCTACCTCAAATTATATGTGTTAGAGAAGGGATAATTCCTCATTGTTTGCTTTCCTATATAAGTAGCTATGTAGTTTGCTTCCTTACTATAGTTTGGGGTTGACTCAACATTCATACGTATGTGGGATGGATACATATATTTACCATATTAGTAAAATGTTTCCTTTTTGATCATATCTTAGTTTATAATCACCTTCACTTGATTTGATATATTAGATACTTTTGCTGCTAAATCTAGAAGATAATTACAGCTTCTAAAAAGAGGCCTTTGGCTTTTCACTTACCACTTTGATTGATGAATTCCTTATTGAGTTCTTAGTTAGCTCCTTAACATCCTTGTCAATCCTTGTATACATCATCCCTTAAGTTGTATTATCGATTAAGGTTTGACATGTAGTGTGAGGCCTTTGTAGAAAAGTTGCATCACCAACTATAAGGAATACTAGTGATAGACGTATTGACTAAAAAATGTTCTATATATTTCTCAAACTTGATAAAACACGTCCCCCTTCTTTCTATACAAAGCTTTGTATCTAAATCCACAGCTCAGTGGTGTGGAGGGATGAATCTTAATATGACTACATCATAAACCTAATACCACTCCTTAAAAAATTCTACCTCATTCAAGACTAACCACATCCTTGTTTGATCTCTCATACAATATAGAAAACACTTCATCTAAAGATCTTCTACTATAAGGTCATTCGGGAGATGTATCTAAATCACCAAATATAACTCATTTACAAATGTCATCATATCTTCACTAAGTAATCCACCAAAGGATAGTAGCAGTTGTATATTTACTTGCTTCAAATTGTAGTTCCTTTCTTGTTGATTCAATCCAATATATGAGCGACTTGTACTAATCATATGTAATTAGACATTCTTATGATTCATCCTTTATGGATACTACTCTATATCCATAAAATAATATCTTTATTTGCAACAATCTCTACTCTCCTTCTGTCTCGATTCTATCTATAGGTTTATTCAATTTTAGGATCAAATTAAAGTAGGGTATCCAAGTTGGCACTCCTAGATCTCTTATCTCACATTAACTACCTTAAAATGAAAGAAATCAAAAGTAAAAGAAACAAAATAAAATTCAAATAAAAATAAGATTAAGATTAAAAAAAGTAAAAATTATAAGTTCCCTAATAATGATGCTAAAAACTTGATCTAATTAACCTAAAAATACCCACAATCAATTATATAAGTTTATAAAACTGGAATAATTCTTAAGTATTAATCCCACAAGAAACTGTGTCACTATAATTGCTAATCTTAGCCTGACAATAGAACTATAAAACATAGTTGATAAAAAATAAATAATTCTTTAAACTAACAAATATAAGGTCAGTTAACTAGTGAAGGAAAATCATTTAAGGAAACATTAGGGCTTTTGAATTCACTTATATGGATTTCCAATTATTAAACAAGATTGATTATCTCAGTTAAAATAACAATTAACTTAAAGTATCTATTCCTTCTCTCAAAGCACATAGGTATCTAATTGGGAAACTACCACCTCTTGGTGTGTAATTCAACCTACTTAAATTCAATAATAATAGTTAATCTATTTGTTTATCACAATAGTCTATGATAGTTTCATTCTTTAGCATTAAAATGGTCATTCTCTTAATGCATGAATCATATTTCTCTTTCCATTATTTCATACAATCCTTAAAATTGAATTTATTATAGGTAGATATAAACTCAATAATTAAGAATAGAGAAAATAAATTTAACCAAAAAATAGCTATATCATATATTAATAATTGAAAATTCCTTTAAAAGCTACATCCCTAACCTTAATTAAGGTTTCTAGCCACAAAGCATGATAGAAAGGAAACTCATATAATGCAATCTCAACATAAAGAAAAAGTAAAAGAAAAGAAATAAAGAGTTGTCATGAGCTCCTTCAATCCTTCAAATCTTCCTCCAGTTCCATGAAAGAATAAAACTATGAAAAAAAGCCAGGTGGCTATCAAACACCTTTTAAAAGTCCCCTAGTTATAACTAATAAAATTATTTATTATTAAGGTTAGAAAAATAGAGTCCTTGGCTACTTAAACTTGGAAATAATACGTCTTCATAGGTTTTACATAAGAATTTGTATCAAGCTAACCTCAACATCAATGCTAATTTTGTTATTAAACTTTTATGCATTGATAATCAATATGTAATGGATGCCTAATACCAAAGTTTTAAATAGTGTCAATCTTTTTTTTCCTAAGTTTCTTACATAAAAAACATGATGAGTCTAGCACTATTCATATACACCAATCTAGGACTGATCTTATTGTTCTTCTCAACCTGTCTGAGTTTCATGACAAGAGCTTATCTCCTTAGTAAGTCTAGTACCTATTAGTCTTATCTCCAATAGCTTCTTCACTTTTTCTCATCTTCATGCTAGAATTGACTTTTAATATCTTCTACAAAGTTGTTGTCCATCTTTTGTCTTCCAAATGATTCCAAATCTCCTCAATTAAATAATTATAAAGAAAATTGCACTTAATTCCATTTTTTTCTCAAGATCATTACTTACAAGAAAATGAACCAAACATAAGAAAATATTATAAAATTCATATCAAACATACTATAAAAGTGCCAAATACTAAGTAAATTAATCCTAATTAATAAGTAACATAAAGATCTATTAGATCCTTTTTTAGTAGACCTATAAAACATGTATAAGTTGTAATTACCTCAATTAGCAACATAACCCATGCCACTAGATACAACTAGTTTTTAGCATCTTTTAGATATTTGTTAATATTTCTACCTTGATCACTTCCTTAAAGAGATAACCATTAAGATCTAACACCTTCTTGGAACACCTTCTTGCATCTACTTAATAGGCCTCTCTTGCAATAATTGAAGACAACATATATTTTTATCAAGATAGGTTGCTTTAGTTAATGAGAATATTACTATTAGGTCTGAATTAGATCTCAACAATTCTTATTATAGTCCTAACTTTTGAATATTCTAGTTTTGCTTCTTCATTTTTTTTCCATAATTTCCTTCTTGGCTTTATAATAAGGAATAAGTGTAACTTGTTTCCTAAATGCATCATTCATAAGTTACCTTATTTCAAACAATTTCAACACTATTAAACCTCAAAATTTAGGTAAAAATTATTTCCATTTATAAAAATAAAAAATTCTTCAAATTTTGATTATATGTTTGAGCTCTTTTAAGCACCTAAACTTGAAAATTTTGTTCTTCACCTAAAGGTAACATGATTTCTTTCAGTTACAATTTTCTAGTTTACATTATGCTCTAACTTAATCCTGTTTATTCTTCCTATATTCAATTTGATTATATAGCTATTGAATATCTATATAGAGCTTTATTAAACTAGTTTGTATATTCAATAATATGCCTAGTACAAACTCTATCTTTTCATTTATAGGGATATATCTAGGACTATTAATCTTCTCTTAATAGCGTCATCATATTTTACAATATCATTTTCATGATAACTTAAATCAACATCAAATTCAAAGTAATATATGAAAGTCCCATGTCGAACAGCCTTCTAAAACCTTAATCCATCTGTAACTTCTTCCTTTACATGTTTCTCATTAGTATATTACTTTGTTAACCTCTCTAACCTACGTTTAAGTGTTTAGTTCCTCTTTATTAAAGTTATATTTTATTTTCAACTTGCTCATCATCATTTAATTTAGAAACATGCTCAAATCTCACTTTCATATTAGCAAACTAATTCTCTTATAAATCTTTAAGATCTGTTATATATCAACACTTTCCTTTTTTTTTTTACATTATCACCCCCCTCATTTACCTATTATCCTTTCCTTTAGAAAAATTCCAAATGAACCATTAAAATGAACTACTTCACCTACACAATTTGCTACTTTAACACCTTCCTTATCTTTAGTATCACTATCTTTGTCACATGCTTCTTGTCGAAGTTGAAGTTTGGCAATTGCTTCAGATGATACTAATGGTAAAGGCGCCAGAACTCATTCAACTCAATGGATCGGGACCAAAGTAAGGCCTCCTTTAAAGTATTTATAGAGTATCTAAATGAAAAAAAATCAATATTAGAAAAGCCTCATATGAAAATTTGAAAACAACCCTCTATATTTGTAATACCATAAATACCTTCACCTTCAATTTTTCCTTCTAAAAAAATTACTGCACTAGTATACTTTTATTTATTTACTGGTGGCTGACACACATCTCTAGTACTTTATGCCTCATGAAAATTTTTTCTAGCTCATTAATATTTTTGTCAACATTGTGCAAAATTCTTAATATGTTAGTCATTGTCTCCTTAGGGGTTAAATACTAAATCCTTTCAATAGAACCATAACTCAACTCTTTCAAAACCCAACTTTCTCCACCTTCTCTCTAGCCTCCACCTTCTCTCTTCACCATATCGTGGAATCCTCATGTTGTGATTTCTTCCCTACACCTACTCATTTTGTGATTAATTCTCTGTACCTTATTATTCTCCCCTACTTGTTCCTCTCTAGTTTTGATAACTCTTTGCAACTTAACCCACCCGGTCTAAACTGGGTTCTTTTCTTTCTCAATAGCCCACCTAACCTCCTTAGCGTTGGGTTCTGAAAGATTATTGATAATAATAAAATGTTACCTGAAGCTACCAACCTTTCCCTGGAACTTCCTATAGAGATTGAGGAGTTCCCTCCTCTCCTAGCCACTCTTGCACCTTCTCAGCCTCATACTTCACCCTGAAAGGTAGAAAATCCAACATGGATTTAAGTAGTAAGAGACCCTCAATCCTTTGGTATATTGCATTTTGTGGTTGGTTTTAAAGGACATGTATCCCTCCTAAAGTAGTGTTACAACAAGGTGCGACTAAGTGGAAATTGCTTTTAGTGGGATAATTTTTAGATAAAAGAATGACTTACTTGAGGAAACTAGGTTGAAGTTAACTGGAAGAAGTGGGAACTCCAAAGCACCTTAATAACTGAAGATGATCTCATCATCTTTAAGTTTTCATCTAAATCAACGACTACCAAAGTGATGTATATGGGACCCTGACATATACAAGGCAAACCAATTTTTTAATAAAATGGTAAATAGGGTTCAAACTTGATAGAGTTGAGATTAGAACGATTCGAAAATGGGTCAATATGCATAAAGTACCTTTTGAATACTAGTCTTTAGAAAGGTTGAGTTACTTAGCTAGCTACATTGGCACTCCTCTAGCAATGGATAAGAATACTCCTAATATTAAGAGAGTTGGCTATGCTAAAGTCTGCATTGAAGTGAAGCATGGGAAAATTATGCCTAAAAAAATTCCTATTATGCGGTATAACATTAGTGAAGAACTGATTGAAGACAAAGTCCAATTATCTTACCTGTGGAAACCTTACATGAAAGACAAAATCAAGTATGGATTCCCAAAAAGAATAACAAATATTAAGAGGAAAAAAGAAAAGTAAATTCTGAATCTCCATAAATTCTCAAGAAAGTTGATGAATTATATGCAAATAGTAAAGCTCAAGATTAGCAAGAAACTTCTAAACATGCTAATAAGGTTGGTATAGATGAGGACACTTATGCTTAACACGAATTTTCACTGGATACAAACCTAGAAAATTCTCACGAGGAACAATAGAAAATGTGTGGAAAAGAAGGTGAGTAGAATATTCATCAATGCACAAAGTTGTCAGATCAAGACGAAACCATAATGAAATCACTACACTTGTTGATAATAAAGGTGAGTAGAATATTTAGTAGTCTACAGAGTTGTCATGTTAAGCAAAAGGAGAAGAAACCAATAATGAAAGGGTAAATGAAACTAGTGATGAGATAGAAGTGACTAAACAGGTGCTTAGTCAATGCTATGAAATAAGCTCTAGCAATCAAAGATTCAAGAGGAGAACCAAAGCAAAACACTCCTAATGACTTGTACAATATAAAATGTGAGAGTACTTAACTATCCCAGTAAAGAGTTGGCTCTAAAGGACTACCTAGGAGCTAAACACAATTTTTATTAGTTTAGTGGAAAACAAAATAAAAAATGATGTATTTTAGAAAGGTTTCATTTTATTCCAGTGGGGTGGCATGCCTTAAGAGATTAGTCTAAACACACAAATGGTAGGATTATGATTGCTTTGGATCCAGCTCACCTGTTCTTATCAAACTAGTTCTGTATTAAACAATTGATTCATTGTGAACTAATCATTAAAGTAGATAAAATTCCAATAGCAATTGTTGTTATATGTGTAGTTAATTGGGAATTTAGAGGGCTAACTTATGGAGGGACTTGCAAACAATTGATTTAAACATCTCAATCCCTTGGATGCTTGTAGGAGACTTTAACTACTTGCTATCTCTAGCTGAATCAATAGGAAGAAGAAGCATAACATATGCAGACACCAAAGAGCTAACTGATCTAACTTCTCAGCTGGGACTGGTGGATCTCAAGTTGTTGGACCCTGAACTTTTCTTGGAAATTATAAATTATTAAATGAAATTTAATGAGGAAATATGGTATGATTCCTTGTAATGAATGAAAGGTATGAATGAATCTATGA
>JANITX010000210.1:38906510-38917481 GCA_027564395.1 Erythroxylum ulei | reverse complement strand
TTTCCGCACGCGTTTTCGATTCCTTCGCTTTTCGATCCGTTTTGATTTTTTTCGGATTTCGCTCACTTTGACTTTCGCTTTGTGATTCATTCTTTCGCTTTCATCCCTTTTTTTGTTTTTTTATTTTTCAATTCCGAAGTTGGGTTCCGGAAACGGGTCCTAACTTAGGTGGTATCAAAGCAAGAGTATAGGTGTTATGTTTTCCTAAAGAGTTAGATTCCAAAAACGGGTTCCAACACAAGTTTTATGTACTCATTTTTACCTAGAGCAGTCATTAAAAGGTAAGTGGACTAGTGTAAAGGAAATTAGATAGGTGTTTAGATAATAATTTTTAGCTTACTAAAATGACAGAGAGATATGTTGTGTTTGAAGAACCATTATTTTCATATCACACTCCAATAAAAGTGATTATTAACGGCAATTCAAAGATAAGAAGATCTTCATTTAGGTTTCTCAATTCCCTATAAAACACTCCCAACTAGATTTAATTATTGCAGATGCTATTAAAAAACACTTTTAGGGATCTAAAGCATTTCAATGTTTGCAAATTTTGAAATCTATCAAAGCTAATTATATCAAACTTCTTAAGGGTACCACTAGTACTATGAAGTTATATAATTTATAATCAATGGAGGAGCTCTCATTTACTCAGAAATAGCTGACTATTAACCCTACAGATTCTTCACTTATTGAGAAAGAGAAAGTAAACCTTATTAAGTATCTACAGGCACTTAAAGTATACAATTCCTAGTTAAAGCAGAAGTCAAGGGTTCAATGGGTGCAGTAAGGAGACATGAATACTAAGTATGTCTTCAGTGTGATTCAAAGGAGAAGGAATAGAAAAGAAATTACTTCTTTAGAAGACAAAAAATGGCAAGAGTGGTGTATGATCAAGAAGAGATGAAAAAGGCAATTAGAAGCCATTTTCAACATATCAATGGTGACTGCACATACAATTTGCTTTCTTGAGAACCTGCTCAATAGAATGTCAGGTTCCACAAACCAATAACAACATCCAGAACTACTCAAGGAAGTCACCAATGAAGAGATAAGAAAATCAAATTTATCCTTTCATCTCGATAAGCACCAGGCCTATATGGCTTCAATGCAAGATTCTTTCAAGAAAAATGGAATGTATTATAAATACTAGTACTTGGAGTAGCGCATGAATTCTTTAAAAGTGGTAAGTTGCTCACACAGATGAATAAGACTTACCTAGTCTTGATCCCTAAAATCCCTAATCCTAAATGCTTAAATTATTTCACACCTACAGTATGTTGTAATGTGGTGTATAAGATTATTGCAAGAATCTTTGCTAATAGGTTAAAAGTTACCTTACCTAGTTTAATCAATTCAAGTTAGGGTGCTTATGTCTCAGGAAAAAGCATGATTGACAATATCTTGTTAGCTCAAGAATTATTCAAAGATTACAAGTCTAAGGAGCATATTAGGAGTTGTGCCCTCAAAATTGACTTCACTAAAGCATATGACACTATTTAATGAGCTTCATCATCAATTCTCTTCATGTTTTTAGATATCCTACTGAGTTTATCAGATGGATTCACTCTTGTGTAATATTTGTGTCCTTTTCAGTATTAATGAATGGAGAACCTACCCAAATTTACAAAGCTGCTAGAGGAATTAGGCAAGGTAATCCACTCTCTCCATACCAATTTTCCATTACTATATAAGTGCTCCAAAGAATCACACAACTTTTTTTTGCATATGATTTGCTCATGCTTTGTGCTAATGATCCTGCATCTATTAGAATACTCTTAATAGCGTTGTAGAGATTTCAAGAAGTTTTAAGGATCAAATGCAATCCAAGCAAGAGTTCTAATTATCTAAAGAGACAAAGTAGTGAAGATTCAATAAAAGTGATAGTATATGTTGGACTTACTATTCATCAATTGCCTCCCACATATTTGAGAGTTCCAATCTCTACAAAGAAGCCTAAGGAAGCTAAATGCAGATCTTTCATAGATAAAGTGCACAGAAGAATCTTTAAATGGAGCAACAAATTCTAGTTATATGAAGGTAGATTATAGTTGGCTATCTCCATTCTTAATAATTTACACATTTACTGGCTATCACATCTAGCTATCCCTAAAGGAGTATTGACGAAAATTAACAGGAGAATTTGAGACTTCATTTGGCATGGACATAATTCTAGGTAGGGAAGAATCGCCAAAGTTAAATGGAGTGTTATATGTCTTCATAAGCAATATGGAGGGTTAGGAATCAATTCAACTACCATAATGAATATAATTTTGTTGGCAAAAGGACATTAGAGAATTTGTTGGGATAAAGAAAGCCAGTGGGTAAGATGGATTCACATGTATCGTATTAAACAGAAAAGCATATGGTCTATTACTTAAGGAAATTCTCAATCCTACATCTTTCAACAGATTTTGCACACCAAGTCCTTTATGCACTCGTATATCAAACATTATATTCAAAATGGGAAGATCACTACATTTTGTTTTGATAATTGGAATAAGTTAGGGCCTTTATATAACACTCAACTCTTTTCAGCTTTAACAACATCTATTCCTGAAGATACTAAAGTGTATGTACTAATTCGAAATAACAATTGGCATTGGCCTTTTCATATAAGTAGGGGAATTAGATAAGTTGTTGAACTCTAGCCTGCATACTTTCCAAATCAGGTGCAAGAAGATGAAATCAGATGGGAGCTTTATAAGTCTCATAAATTTACAACATAATCCTGCAAAAAATTGTTGTTAGGTCTTATTGTCAAGTTTTCTCTTCATAAGTTGATATAGGGATTGAGTATAATTCTATCTCACTTTTTGATCCTATGGATACCAGCATTATAGAAATTGGGAACTAGAGATAAAATCAAGTTTCAAATCCAAATACAAATTGTTCTTTATGTTCTAAAGAAACTAAAACATTAGATTACATATCCTTCAAGTGTTTTCGTAATGACAGCTATAGATTGTATTTCTTAATATCTTTGGACTGCAAGAGAGAGATCTTAGCTAGATGAATTGCTTGGCTTAGGCTAACAAATTGATATAGACTAGTGGAGAGGACTAAAGGGTTTTCAAAACTGGTTTTTCTATGCTAGTGTATTATATATGGAGGATGAGAAACACCAAAATCTGTGAAAAAACCAAAGATTACAATGAGTACAGTTGGATACAATTTTGTCTCAAACTAAGGATAACATTAATGATCATTGCTAATCAACAACTCATTTCCAACCATATTAAGATGCAACTGAACATATAGAAATTGCTTTTGTTGGGTATTTTCAACATTATAGCTAGCTAAATTTTGTATAAGCTCCGTTGGAGATATAACTTGTATCATTCTGTAATGTCCACCTTTTGAATGAATTTATTACTTACTTAAAAAAAAAACTTTCGGAACTCTAGTAGAATAGGACATCAATGTAAATACCCTATTTGTTAGTCTCACATGATTAGTTTTCAGGAGTGTGTAGGTTTAAAGAAATTAGACCAAAAAATCCGATACATAACATGCATCCCTATCCAAATTAAATTTATCCCCATATGCATTACAACGTAGCTATCCTTATCTTCTATAATTAGTTCAATAGTAAAGCCTTTCTGGAGACCCATAACTTAACCCTTTTAAAACCCACTTTTCCACATTCCAATTACATAAGGTATCAATATAAATACCATATTTGGTTGTTTAACACTTGAAATAACATGTCTGCTCATCCAAATTAAATTTATCCCCATGGTGCATTACAACATAACTATCCTAAATACCCATCTAATTAAGAGATAAATAATCATAAAATAAATAAAAATATTGTAACCATAATAACCAAACAATAATTAAACCCATAATTGTGATGGCTTACCTATAATTGGTTAATGAATGTTATGCCTCATTTTATCAACATGGAAGCCCAAATTTACTTATATAACAACTATAACATCAATGGAGGTTTGGAATAGTTAGAACCCGACTTCAATACGGGTATGGTGGTGGAAGCTCTATTGAAGACACTATTATTAGGTTTTTTATTTAAGAAGGGAGGTAAAAAAGTAAAGCAATTACCTTGCTCACCATTTTACTTAGTTTACATATGATATGGTTGACTTGGAGCCATGATAATGTGTGATGACTCGAAGCTATGTTAGTGTGTAATTAGCATCATTAAAGGCCCACAACATCTTTCAGTTTAGACTTTATTATATTATATCATTTAAATACAACACATTACTTAATTTTACTAGAAATTTATAGGATATATAAGTTTAGCTTTATATAATGGATTTATGTAGAGAATCAAGTTACTATAATTAGAGGCTGATGTATATAGATTAGTGTATATTTATCCATAAGTAGAATATTGTTGGGTCTCTTAGGTTCTTTCTTATTTGGATAAAAACTCAAGCCCACTAGTTATTATTTGAGCCTATAAGTTATATACGAATTAATGGGAGACCTATTACATGTTAATTGATTTTATACCCTAAAAAGGTGAAGAAGACGAGTGAAATTAAGAGAGAGACAAGATAACCATGCTTTTTGGTTATGTGTAGGATATTATGAACACCAATCTTGCAACGCATGATCCAAAAATGTTAATTTTTGGATTTTTAATTTTTAATTTTTAATTTTCAATTTTGGAATGGGAGTTATAAATGACATCTTTTATGTCTCAAAGATAAACAAAAACTCTGTTATTGTGATTGAGTGTGTTTATATTTATACTTATTGAAATTGATATTTTGTAATCTTTCTCGATATAGAGGAATTATTTTATGCAAACTTCCCTAGTCATGTGTTTTTATCCTTCAATTTGAAAAGATATTTCGAAGGCACTTCTTCTTTGATTTAGAAGTGAGGAGGTCATATTAGTTGACTATACAAAATAGGTCAATGATCTAGACACCATAAAATCTATCTTGAGTTATTTAATCATTTTTCTAAGATTAATTTTTTTAAAAGGAAAAGGAAATGAATTAATAGAAATTAAGGCACAAATAGTGCATTACAAGGCAATACACCAGAGCAAACTACAAGGGAACTACTAGACAAAACAATATGTTGCTAACTATAATTTAACAAAGCATCATAGCAAGGAAACTCACAATCAAGTTAAAAACATTAAAAATAAGATTGATTATAAGATGTTAAAATTTGCTTAATGATATGGCTCAGCATCTCATGCTTAACTAGTTGTCTTGTCCTCTGTTTTCCTTAATAATCTCTCAAATTCGTTTCTTTTCAAATAAAGTAAATGGTAGTACCAATAGAGATTCTAAAAATGATGAATTTATCCTTGCATCTGCAATTCAATATGGTAATCCATCTAATAGTATTAGACTAAGAATTTACCAAGCAAGAAAGATCATTGAGCCTTTGTACCATTTCCATATTGAGTTAGTGAACACACATTGAAATGGTAAAAGTAAAAACTAAGCCATGGAGCCTATCTTTATTAGAAAGTTTTCTAACGATTGCTAGCCAAATGAAAGAGATGCTTGAAAATACTTGCTTGCACCAATCAAGTTTATAGGAGTAACATTTTAATAGTCAAAGACTATAAAAGCGTGTTGCTCTATCTACAAAAAAAGCAAAGTTTAACACAAGCATATAAAGAGTTGCTCTAGATGAAAAACTTTGTTTAAAAGATTGAATTTTCACAAAATTGGTATGTGATATTTTGTGATAATCAAAATATTAGTTTTCTTAAAAAGAATGCAACTTTTAATGTTAATTCCAAACATTTTAAAATATCGTTAGATAAGTAATAAGAAATTATTGTAACTTAAGAAAATTTATACTGATGATAATTAGCAAGCTTGAAGGAAGCAGAAAGTTGTGAAACTTCTAGTTCTGAAGTAGTTAGGTATCAGTTAAATAAGAAGGAAGTCAAAAAGAACTACTATACATGACATTTTATTGCTTTAGAATACGTGAGACTTGAAACAAAGACCATGCTTTATTTGACTGTTGACGTTTCTGAAATGAGACTGTAGTAAAAAAGCCAAAATTGACATTAAATAAAAAAAATTCAGCTGATTATTTGAAAAGCTCCTATAGAGGAGCTTATCTAAAATAAGTTGGTTAAGTTAAATCAGCCAACCCAATTAGCTAATAACTAAATAATTCTAATAATTTTTTTATAAAATTAACAAGTTAAAATGAATTAATCAGTTAAAAAAGAGCTTAGAAGCTCTTCACCAAACAAGGTCATTGTATAAATATTAAGATGGAGTACATGCACATATTCAGAAGGGGAAGATTCGTGTCAATACTTTCATTTGACATCATCTAATAAGAGTGCTTTAGCCAAATTCGATCCATTTTGAAAAAGAGCGTTGGTTTTCTTGATTGTGGTGGATGATGGCTTCTCGCCTCCCTTCCCATCATCACCGAGATTAAACTACTTCAATTATTAATGAAATCTAAGGAGAATGCAGTTATAAAAATGAAAGAAAAAGGGTTAGAGTTGGATGTCATAGATTGTTTAAAGGGTTAGGAAGAAAGTGGATAAAATAAAGTATTCTTGTAAACTTGCAGAGTCGCCGAAAGAACAAAACTCCAAGCCGAAGATGTGTATGCCAATTAGGAAAGTGATGAAAAATAATATGCTTGTTTAATAACTCTTGTACGCGTGTAAGGAAGTGGCAGCTAAATAATTAAATGAGTAAAACTGTAGCTTTTGTCATTCTCATTCAAGAAAGAAGTTTGGTTTCAAAGGGAAGTAAATTGGCATTACTGTGAAGCCTTCTTTATTAGTTCACCCACTTAAGTACACCGCGAAAAATACCTCCCACTTGCTCAGATTGCAGATGTATTGTGATCTTGAGTACACTTTAACAGCAAACTGAAGAAAGAAATGCACTGATGATGATTAACACTCCTGAGAAATTGCATAATGCAAGTCAAGATGTAGAATTTCGGTTCAAATGGTAACCACTAGCTTATTTATCTTCATGTATCCCTCGATTCTGTTACGTTAAAGCATACGTGTCTTGCTAAGCAAGGGAGACGCTTACAAATTTGTTTTATAGTGGTCAATCGTCATACAAATTGACAACACAAACCGGGAAATTCATTTGTCATCAAGCACTTACACAAACTATTGGTCTTTTTGATGATGTGTATGGAGAGAATGGCCACGAAAGGCCAGTCCACGAAAGACAAACTTAATATCAGCATGGCTCCAAGGGTTACCGAAGGGCCATAAAAGCCTCATTGTACAGGTTGCTAATTAGCTCCTTGTATCAGAGCCGTGCCTGAACACCGAAAAGCCCGTGACTTTCTCTTGAATGTGGAAGTACCTTCCTTATATGTGCTTGTTATTCGGAAACGTGCGCAAGATCTTGCAGGCGAGTACTTTGTTACTGTCACCCGAATACTCTATCCGGTACAAATCGCGTACGAACCGCGCTCGTTGAACTAGGATGGTGTGGTTTCCTTGATGCGGATGTATAATTAGCGTTCTAACTTTAAATAACAATCCATTACACAATATGAACTAGAAACAGTTACCCAACCTAGTAAATTGATACCGACCTAAAAACTAGTATTAGATAGAGATTTCCATTTTAAAGTGTTAAATGTATCATATTCATTGCACGCGTTTTATAATAAAGGTTTATCATGATGACGATAAGAAGTCAAGGGATATCCTATTAACTGATGGGATGAGTAGAAGTCGCGCCAAATGCTTCGTAAGGGTGTTTTTAATTTTATTTTAATTAATTTTATACACATATTTTTATGCATCTAATATTTAATAAAATATGATAAGGATTAGTTTACAGATATAAAAATTTGTATAAAAAGCAAAATTTTAGGTTCTTGGCTGATTCTACAAATGTGGCAGTTGTTTAGTTTAATCAGTGATTTAGGTTCTTGGCTTATTCATCAGATGTGGCAACTGTTCACTTTAATTAGTGATTACTCCATATGAGCAATATCAATTAAAGCAAAGTACGGCTTTAACTGTCCAGAATCTAGTTCAACATTACTTAAAGCAATTGTCAAAATTTTCAATTAATAAACAAATCAAAGTCTAGCCTATGATAAGATATTAATAAAAGGAGTATAATCATGCAAATGGTATTTGTCAATATTTTTTATAAAAACTAAATTTATAGTTATTATTCATTATATGTGTAACAAGTAAACCCACACACACACACACACACACACACACACACACACATAACTTATAAATTATGTGTTTTAAGTTACTTAGTTGATGAATTAATGACGTGTAATTCTCAACATCTTTCCACTATTAATCAACCATCCTAAAATTTAAGTGATAGGTTATTTTTTGGTTGAAGAAAACATACATAATATATAATCTAATCTGTATCTTCATTTCTTGAATTTGAGAAAAAAGTAAATCCATAAATTTCCTATCTTTATTATTCCACATGGGTTGGGAATAAAACTAAAAATGTATTGAATCCCAAAACTAAAAATATATTGAAAAAAATATCTTTTGGACCATAACCACCACTAACTATTTTTTTATAAGAAGGAAGGAAACAGATTACATATTGAGGCGAGGGAAACAGATTCCCGATATATCCTCTAATAGGATAATGTGGCACCCGATGGGTATAGTATCAAGAAAAAAGTTCCTAAGTCAAAATTCTCCTCATAGTTGGCTAGCCAATCAGCACACCTATTACTCTCGCGAAACATATGTCGAGGGATGACCGTCCAATTCCGAGTAAGCAGTTCATCGCCTTGAACGATGGGATTGGAGATCATAGTCTGTCTTGCCGAGGAAGGAATGAGATTGATCGCCGCCATCGAGTCTACTTCCAATTCGATTCGATGATGTCCGAGGTTTCACGCGATCATGAGTCCTGTGAATATACCCCAGAGTTTGGCAGACACCGATGAGCACTAGTCGAGATTCTGGATGAAACCTCCAAGCCAATCGCCTGTACAGTCCCGTAGAATGCCTCCAGTTGTGGCAGAGGATGAGGAAGGTTTGCATGCATCGTCCGTATTTAACTTGACCCATCTTGGTTGCGGTTTACACCATCCTACGTGTCGTTCGTGGCGAGGGTGATGTCCTGTACCGACTGTGCCTTGCCAAGCAGCAAATTGATGAATTTGATCTGCAAAAGACAAAAGAAGGGAAATAGGCGAGTATGGCCAAGTAAACTGATCATAAAAAAGGGTCATATTTCTCTAAGTCCAGAGGAGCCAACACGTTGCTCCAAAAAGTATCGACCAATCCTGTACAAAGACGTGCCGGTGGTATAGGAGGTTTGTCCTGAGCCACTGTCGAGCTAGCAGAGTAAAAAATCGATCATTGACTAAGTTAGGGGGGAAGGAGGTCCACACTTGTCGGGCTTTGTCACAGTCTCGCATAGTATGCAGTGCGGATTCCTCAAGTCCACAGTGGTAGCACGAACCATTTGTAGTGAGGTGCCTTCGAATACGATGTTGGTTAGTAAGTAGACGATCGTGTGTGAGGAGCCAGAGGAAGGAGCGAATGCGTTGGGGGGCCTTTCCATTGCCAGACTACCTTCCAAAGTCCATCGGTAGTGGAGTCAGTATGCTCCATTAGCATGGCATAGGTTGAAGCTACAATGAATTGTCCAGTGCTAGAACTGCCCCAGATTAACTTATCCTGTCCTAAGTAGGGCCTTGGGGGGAAAGTTAATACAATTAATTTGCAAATCGTCGACAGGAGGTAAGCTTGAAGTTCAACCCAATTCCAATCACCATCTATGTCCACCAAGTGTTGAACACGGAGGGTATTTGAAATAGGAGAAGAGGAGTGATAGCGTGGGGGAGAAGAGGTCCCACACCCTCCACCCAGGGATCTATCCAGAATCAAATTCGAGTGCCATCGCCAAGCATCCAGTTGATGCCCTAGAGCACCAGGTGCCAAGTCGCTTGGATGCTTTTTCAAATAATGGAGCCTCCTTTAGTGTCAATAGAGGTAAGGAGGTTGTTGGCATCGAAATTGTATTTTGCCGGGAGGATCTGTACCCAAAAAACATTCAGCTTGGAGATCAACGTCCAGTCTAATTTTGATAAGAAAGCATCATTGGTTTCCCAAACTTTTCTACATTTCTTTAGGTTTACACACGTCATCCCAATTCACCAGGTGAATCCGCTTATTTCCAGAAGACAAGCCCTATAAGAATTGGCGTGTTAATTTCTCTAGTCCATCATAAAGACTTCGTGGCAATCGGACCGTCTGCATAGTGTAATTGGGTAAGGCTGCTAGATTGATTAAGCGAGGGTGATACGGCCTGCAAAAGACAATAATTTAGAAGACCAGCTGGATAAGCATGGGTGCATTTTGTCAAGAATGTACTGGTAAGTCCGATTGGTCACTCGCTCGTGCAGAAGTAGAACTCTAAGATATCATCCTAGATTTGTCATCTGGTTGAATCTAAGGCCATTGCTTAAACAGGAAGACATTGAAGGAGAATTTAGCATGACTAACCTTTTGACCTAAAGCTGCACAAAAGTTCTCTAAAATTTCCCGAGTAGTGGTTACTTCGTCAATAGAAGCTTCCAAGAAAAAGGATTAGGTCATTAGCGAAGAAGAGGTGAGAGATTAGGGGGCCATTTTTGTTAAGTTTGATTGGCTTCTAACGTCCTTGGGTCACAACTTGTGTAATGGAATGCCCAAGGCGTTCCATGCTTAGGACAAATATGTAAGGTGAGATGGGGTCCCCCTGTCGAATACCCCTGAAAGGAGTAAAGTTCTCACTATGTTCTCCATGCCACCTGACTTGTAGGAAAATCGAGGAGATGCACTTTATAAAGATTCGGGAAGGCCTATGTCGACTAATGTGTCTAGAATGAAGTGCCATTGTTGGACCCCTAACTTTTCTATTAAATGAAAAATCATTGGCAATTATTTATGTGTAAAGAAAAGGATAATTCTTGAAGTTAAAATGAGATAGAAAAGATGGTTTAGATACATGATGGGTTATATGTGATATGTTAGAAGTTAAA
>JANITX010000210.1:38722046-38738772 GCA_027564395.1 Erythroxylum ulei | reverse complement strand
AGCAAATGCAAATTAACTTCATCAATAGTAAGGAAACATTTGTGTTTGCACTTCCTACATGGACATCTGATCTTTTGCCCATCCATATATGCACGTTGACAACATGCATACTAAAGAAAACCTTCAACTCCCTCAACAAATTCAGGATTTATGAAACCATCAGGCGTTAATCGTCTATACATCCACGATCTATCCCGGAAACTCATATCTGGCCAACTGTTCATTTAAACCGGTGCATCTATTGTTAGTATAATTCATGTATGCGACAACAAACTAGGTATGTCACATAAGACTTCTGATCCAACATGGGGTATGGGTTAAGGTTTATGGGAAAATTTCAAATATATTTAAACTTAATATATGACATATATGTTTGTAAAACAATATGTCATAATACACATATTGTTAACAGTTTGATTTCAACAGCACCAAAATATGTACTATCACTAATAAAATAAGTACTGATAAAAATATGAATACTTAATTATATACTATAGTTTAACATAAACAAAACAAAACAAATATATTGAAATGAAAATATATAGACATTAACAATCAAACAATGATCATCATACTCCAGAGCATTAATACAATACCGGATGCACATAATTAACGTAATTGGAAAATAAGCAAAAGGTCGCACTCGTCCTCTTTCAATAAAGGAAGTTCACACAGGAAGTTAGTATACGGATCGTTTCAACCAAGGGCAAACAAACGTTGTCAAATACATAATCACTTACCTCAACTGAAGGGAAGAACGATCTTCTCTCAGTACCTCAATGAAGATGTTGATGACGGATGTAAAACTGATACAAATTGCAGTTTAAATTGTTGTTCAATGAATTGTTGACATTGTCTCTCCATATACATACATGAATGTCATTTCAATACCTGCGTAGGCTTCTCTTCATTTTCCTCGAAAGTATAAATACTGGGGACAATAGAGTTCCTACAACAAAAAAAAGAGAGCATACAGTTTAGAAAGCAAAATACATTTAAAAATTTGCCATGAAATGTGGAAAGTTAATCAAGGTTATTAACTATACTCAAATAAATATAATTAATTGTTATTCTCAATTAAATGGCTACTAATAAGATCTTAAGTTAATACTGAGGAGTTTTGGTTGTAATGACAAAACGGATGTCACATTTTACGAGAATCCTGCTGAAAATTCGGCAGCATTTCTCCTATAAATTGAGCATCCCCCTCTTACACATAAGAGGGCCCCCTGCATGTCAAAATACACTTCTATATTCGACAAGTAAAGCCAACTCACAAGTGATCTCCAAACTACATGTCCATACTTTGCATTGTCAACAACTCATTTAACTTATCAAGAATTAAACATTAAACACAAATCCATTCACAAGCATACAAAATTTTCTTATAACTTGAAATTATCGTAATAAATTAATGATTAAAGTAAAAACTAATTCACCTCATCAATAGTATAATCGATAGATATTCCATATGTATGACATAAGAAAACCTATTATCCTACCCAATTATAATCAAGTTCACAATCTTAAGTGCAGCAGGAGAGGTACATGAATACCAAAGGATGGTAAGACAATGTTACTTAACAACCATGAAAGGAAATCAAAGTTGCTTAAATAATGAATGATAAAGAATTGAACATTGGAGAACTAACAAAAGAAATTAGGAGTGAGATAGGAGAAGAAATTAAGTAGGTTACAATACTTGAATATTTTTTCATGGAGTCGCTTCAATATACTAGGGTGAACAGGGAGAATTTCTCATAAGTTAAATGTAGACCTCCTCTTTAGTTTAATAAAACAAAAGAAACAAAATTCCACAATAGAAATATACCAAGTCATAGAAAAAGAGGTGATCAAAATATCATACTTATACTTTATCAAAGACCACTCTAAATGGCTCACTAATATGGTCATGATCAAGAAAGCAAACATGAAGAGGAAGATGTATGTAGACTTTACATATGTAAACATAGCACACTTAAAAGATATTTATCCTTTGTTAGAGATAGATCAATTAGTGAAGACACTTTAACCCATAAAAATTTAAGCTTTATTAGATCAATTAGTGGAGCCACTTTAAGCTGTTCAAATTTAAGCATTATTAATGCCGACTTAAGGTATAAACCAATCAAGATGAACAAGGTAGGAGAGTTAAAAGAAATATCCTTTATCACGTATAAGGGCATCTATATTATAAATTCATGCCTTTTAGCTTAAAAAATATGAGGGTAAAATATCAAAGGTTATTGAGCTAGGTATTTTACAAACCCTAAAGAGAAACATGAAAACCTATATGGAGATACATGATTATAAAAATGAAGGTTGAAGTAAACCATGATGTAGATATGGAAGAATACTTTATCTTGCAAAATTATAATATGAAATAAAAGAATAAGTTCCATAGTGTAGGTCAAGCAAGTTCTTTAGATTTATAATCAGCTATAGAGGGATAGAGGTTAATCCATAAAAAAGGTCATCTTATACATGATAACTCTTAAATATCAAAAAGAATTACAAAGGTTAGCAAGCTTATTAAGGTTTCTTTTAATATTTATCAAGCAATACTTGCAATTCTTGAAAATGTTGTAAAAGCGTAAGGAATTTGAGTGAACAAAAGAATGTAAAGATGCCTTTTCAAAAACTTGAAGGGTTACTTTAAGAGTCCCTCATTATTATCGACATTAATACATAACCACTATATCTCTACATTATTATTTTAGATGTGACCCTTAACTTTATCTTGATCAAGAAAGAGCGCAACACCCAGAAACTAAATATTATACAAGCAAGATATTATAAGGGCCACAGGTAAATTACTTTAGGAAGGAAAAAGATTCTTATATAATACTTATTAACATTAGAAATTTAAGGTCCTACTTTCAAGCTCACAACATCAACATGTATACTGATCTTCCATTAAGGCAAGTGCTTTACAAACTAAATGTATCAGGAAAACTTATGCAATGTTCGATTGAGTTATAACCTAAAGAAGTTCCTTAAAATCACAACTCATATCATATTTCATATTTGAAATGTCAACACCCTTGGAAGTATATGATAAGGTTTATAATAGTCTTATACCTAAAACATGAAATAATCAGTCCAAAAACATGAAATAATCGCATAACCCACGGCTTACCTTCGGCACCACCAGAGGAGAGATGACCTTGGCTAGTTGTCGCAGGAGAAGACAGAGCTTGTGGTCGCCGGAGACGCAGCAGGTGGTTGAATGCCAACGGAGGAGGAGAATCGCCGGAGGAGAGGAGTGAAAGAGAAGAGGAGAGTTGGGCGCGCGAGGATAGAGGAGGGGAGGGTTGACGGCGATTTAATTTACTTTTGGCGACGGAATACATCCGTTGGTATTATTAAAAAAACGTCGTAGCATTACGATTCTTAACCTAATTTTACGACAGCGTTTTACACCATACCGATGGAATTTTTCCGTCGGCGAAAAATATTTTCCCGACAACTTCACCGATCGAATTTGGATTCCGTTCCTATTTACAGACGGAATTATATTCATCGGCATATTTCCGTCGCAACAATTTTCTGCAAAACTTTCCCTCCAAATTTAGCAACGAATGTTTTTTCCGTCGCAATTTTCATGTTATATTCCGACGGAATATCGAGTCCCGTCGCAATTCACATACGACTGTTGTTCCGTTGGTATAATGCCGTCCCTATTTAACAATTTTCTTGTAGTGTAAATTTCATAGTACCCTTAAACATACAAGTTTAGTCAAGAATCATCAAAAACCAAGAATTCACAATTAACCTATTCATGCTTTGTTACTTTTATGCATTTTGAACTTTCATGCTTAATCACTATTCTTCCTCTCAACTTCCATTTAAACTCAATATCATCCATAAACAAATTAGAGTCCATGATTGATCGTAAACATTAATAACAGAATATACACACATATACCCACTTATCATCGACTTACTACATTCACTACCTAAATCTTGTATAACATTTCAAATTCAAGAATTCTCCTTTTTCTTTACTCATAACTAATCACTAACAATTTCTCATTAAAAAAATATTCGGGGTCCAACATAATCAAATTAAGAAAACCTAATAAGTTCAGTAATGTCCTTTTTGGTAATAAACTGTCAACAAAATAGGGAATAATGAAATTCCCTAAATCGTCCATCGAATTCAACAATTTGACTTCTAAGAAGGTGAACTATTCTCTTTCTTCCTCAATCATCTTTATCTCCTCTTCTTTCGCTTTGTGAATAGAGATGTCTATATAGTCTTGAACCTCTATCTCTATTTTCATTTGTTCGTCAATCTCTTCTTGAACAGAGACTTCCTTATATTCTTCAAACTCAATCTTCATTGTTATCTATTTTTCTTCCTCTCACTCCTTTAAAGATTCGACTTAATCAATTCTCATAAACGAGCTACCTTCCTTTGGATTCTTTAATACCTTATTCATGTTGAATTTCACTTGTTCATCTCCAATTTGAAGGATGAGGTTGTCTTCATGGACATCTACCAAAGCTTTTCCA
This sequence comes from Erythroxylum ulei, assembly GCA_027564395.1. Taxonomy (NCBI): domain Eukaryota; kingdom Viridiplantae; phylum Streptophyta; class Magnoliopsida; order Malpighiales; family Erythroxylaceae; genus Erythroxylum; species Erythroxylum ulei. Next base: position 38,734,254 of record JANITX010000210.1, on the reverse strand, counting down.
GTATTTAAAAATGATATACCAAAAACTAGTAGAAAATTTTGATCCTCTTCAAAGTCTAGCACGACAAAATCCAACGGAATTATAAACTTGTCCACTTTTATAGGCACTTCCTCCACCAAGCCTAACAGTTTCCTTATTGATTTGTCTGCCAAATAAATACGCATAGATGTTGGCTTCACATCTTTTAGAACCAATTTTCTAAAAATCAATAAAGGCATAAGGTTTATACTTGTGCCTAAGTTGTATAAACATTTTGAAATCTCTAAATTACCAACTACAGAAGGTATCATAAAGCTCTTTGGATCTTTCAACTTTGATGGCATATGGTTGGTAATTAAGAAGCTACAATTTTTCATTATAGCTATCGTTTAGTCATCTTTCCAAGTCCGCTTGTTAGATAATATGTCTTTAAGAAACTTTGCATACTTGGGCCTACTTTTCAACACTTCCATAAAAGACAAGTAAATTTGCCATTTCTTTAGCTTTTCCACGAACTTTAGGAATGGTACATCCAATATGTTCTTCTGAAGTCTTTGTAGGAATGGTATTTTTGGTGAGTAAAGTGGAGGGGGAATATAGGGAAGGTTCTCGTTCTTTTCTTCATCCTTTTTCTTTGTCTCTTGTTCTTCTACAAGGTAGGTCTCAGCTTGTCTTTTCGCTAATTCTTCTAGCTCTTTCCCTACTCCTAAGTGTGATATTCTTACGCTGCTCTCTTAGATTTACTTCCGTATTGCTCAGAACGTTTTCCACGCTTCTCTTACAGAATTCATTGGAAAGCTGGCCCATTTGAACCTTTAGGTTATGAGTAGAAGAGGCATTATTTTGTGTTACTTCAAACTTCCCTTATAGTCTCTTCTGGGCCTCATCCATGCTTATGATCTTGTCTAATTTTGAATCCCATGAGCTAGATTCATCTTACTAAAATCCTAATAGGCCTTTATTTCACATTTGAGTCCTTGTTTTATTAGACCAAAAGAAATTTAGGTGGTTCTGCCACCTAGGATTGTACGTGTTCAAATAAGGATGATTACTTCCCTGACCAAATTATGCTTCTTTAAAGTTAAATTACTTTACGTTATTGATTTCCACTTGGAAGCAATTAGCTACAATATGGCTCTCTCGTCTACATAGGTCGTGTCCTTACTAAATTGCTTTGAATGGAGAGAAAGAGGCGGTTGTTAGACTATTCAATTCCGTGGTGAGGTTGTCAATTTAGCTTGCAATGTTGTCATTGAAACTATCACAATCATTCCTTCTAGATCTAGGAAAGTTGACTGTTGTCTACTTTGTTCTGACGTCCAAAGACATCTATTGTTCACCATCTCTTTAAATAAATCATGTTTCGCTTACAATGGTGGTCGTATATTTCTTGATGATAGGCATTGAACTTCGGCCTCATAAATTCCATAAGGGCCCTTTGCTCCCTGTAATGTATTTTGTCCATCATCATTCTTTCTTTCTCTTCTTAGCATTTAACATTTTGGATTCCTAATTGTTGCCTTGTTATGTCCAAATTGATGTGTCTTTTACCTTGTGTCCAAAATTCCTTCTCTTTTTTTTTATTTTTTAATTTCTTGTGATTTGGTACCACAATCACAAGAGAGGGTAATAATTCTTTAAAACAAAGGAATTCAAAATTTCCAAAACTAATTCCCCAGTAATGATGCCTAAAATTTATTGAGAAATTTTTACCGAATATAAAACCCGCAATATTCCGCTAGTATATGGATCGTAAACTTGTAGTAATTAAGTTATCAATCCCATAAGGAATTAGCTAAAACTAAATGAACCTAATTTTGTCTAAGGTTGTGAAATATGATTGAGAGAAAATAAAATTCAAAAATTAAACAATCAAATAAAATTGAACAATAAACCACTTAACAATTAAGCTATCACAATAAAGCAAGGATGATCAAGTATGAAAGTATATGATTTGTTTTATCATCAGTTTGCTCCTTTAACCTTTTTTTATTCAATTTGGTTTTGATCCTAGAGTTCCAAAGGGTTTGATTATTCTTTCTCAAGACCTAATCATTTAACCCCAATTACTTATCCTGAATTGATAACGAAATTCCAAATTTTCAATTTCTCAATTAACAAAATTAGACTAACGTTTTCAACTAGTTCTTAAGCAATCTATTAGATAATTGAGTTCTCAAACAAGATCACTCTTTGTACTTGTATGAATTATTAGGTTGTTAATACTCATTATCCAATCTAATCAAATTACTATCAACTCACTCTCCCGATTTATCGTTGAAGTATAAGCAAACACAAATATCACAACAGCCAAAACATTGTATTGAAATCAAAAGTGTTTAAGTCATAAAATAAGTCAAGAACATGTAATTATATGAAATTAAAACATCATCAATGTGTATAATACCTTCCAATCTAGTTCGCAAATCAAATTTAATGAAAATAACAAAAGGAAAGAAAGAAATACTTGAGTTGGAGTTGAATCTGCAAAATCGGAAAATGTTGGACACCTGATGCTCCTCTTAATCTTCCTTGGATTAATCTCAATTTGGTAAGATGGAGGCTACTCTTTTTTGAGTGTTTTATGTTCTTAAATAGTTCTTCAGGCTTCTAGGGTTCTTTCAAGGGTTTACCCACTTAATTTGGTTCCAAAAATAGCCCTAAAATGTTAAAATTACAAAAAGAGTTGCATGTTGGAAAAGTTGAAATTCGTTGGAATTGTTGTTTGCGCTCTCTGTCACGATTGTGATGTGCTTCTATACCTCCAATTATTCTCTTTTCTTCAATTTCATGTTCCCGTACACTCAAATACATATCACACACCTCTTTAAACATAAAATTAAGATTCAAATCATGCTCAAAACCACAAATGCTTATAATATAAACAAACACTAATAATAACGTAATTCTAAGCCTATATACATGATAATCATCTAAGAAATACTCAAAAACACACTTAAACATCTATCAAAACATAGTATAATTTACACCTATCACTTGCCTAACCCTTTTATAAATATTAAGAGGTTTCACTATATTGTGTTTGGATATATGAAAAAGCTACAACAATGTTGCAACAAAAAGCTTTCTTTCAAGACCTAGCCATTATAAAACGGACAAGGGTAAGTTACATAAAGTAAATATAATGCTTGTTAATGTAGTAACGACATAAGTATGCTATTGCCAAAGTTTTTGTATTATAGTGTAAATCTTCTTCCTTTCCATGAGTTAATAATTAAAATCGAAATGCCTAATAATGCATTAATGGAAATGGTAAGAAAACCTACCTTTAGTTTAGTAATTAGCAATACTTGGGCCTTTTATAGCTCTTTTAGAGTGTCACATACCTAATTATACTAAGGTTAAGGTTATTGTCTAAAGAAAGAATTGGAGTTGGCTAGTTTATGCATTAGGAGGCTTCTCAGCTATATGAGAGAGCTTACGAACACAAAATCTCAATCTTGTGATAGAAGATAAATTGATCTAGATAAAGCATAAGTCAAAAATCTTCATTGATCACTCTCGTACCTTAATTTTTACTACCCACAAAATAAAGTTTCTTGTTACAAGTTAGCTTGGCGAGAAAGCAATATCGTTGGAACCTCTTTTTTTTTTTTGGTTAGCAATCAAATAGAGGTTTAGAACAAAAGATAAGCTTAAGTTCAATGTTTCTAATCCTTTATGCCCCCTTTGCCATAAGGAAAAAAGTATCTATAGAACATTTGTTCTTCAAATGCTCATTCATTTCTATATAAATGTTCTTATCTTTTATTTATAGAAAAGGATCCTAGTTGTGTGTAATTTGAATTGCAACAAATTAAGATAAATAGTGTGATATAGTTGAATGGTTTTGCAACATTAAATGCTGAGGAAAGATGATATTGTTGTCATCAGATAAGCTTTCTTAGTTATGTAGTTTATGCAATTTGGAAGAAAATAAATAATAGATTATTTAGAGGCACAAAGTAGGACGAATATACATTCTATCAAAGAATCATTGATTGCATTAAGGAGGCAATTCTTGTCTATGGTAAGGAAGCAAATGCTAATCCTTCTTTAACACAAAATTAGAACCTAGATTAGATTAACTTCTAAACCACATCTATCAAAATTTGAATGCATCCAAAACATAGGTTTAGGGATTTAAGTGATTAAGTTTAAAAGAGAACCACAAACGACTGGAGTTGATAGGCATGCCTATAACTCTTGTTGACATATTTATATTATAGTTATGACATGTCTATAAAAGATATGATATTCACAGTTGTGTCTCTTCTTTGATACATCCATGTCTCTCTTAATTACGTTTCACATAAACTTTTCATTAGAATTGTTTTTAATTGTTTGACAAACAATAATAAGAATCTTCTCTTTATTGCAACTCATTTTGCACTTTTAACTTTGCATTTCTTTTTATTAATTCATTTTAATTAAAAAAAAACTAGTCCACCACCATGTTATATGATAGGTATAGATTATATTATGTTTGTTAGACGTTTAAGTGTGTTTTTAAGTACTTCTTAGTTGACTATCATGTGTACGGACTTATAATTATGTAATTGTTAGTGATTGCATGCAATATAAGTGTTTGTTTGGTTTAAAGCAAGAATTGGATTTTAACTTTATGTTTTAAGAGGTGTTTGATGTATGTGTGAGTGTTGGAAATCAGGTAATTGAAGATTGAAGAAGATGGAGGAAGAATGAAGGTGTCACGATCATGCACAATTGGTCACAATCCTGACAGAGAGGATAAACTAGGAGCACGATCATGACTCACATGTCATGATGGTGATAGAGAGTTTTCAAGTGCGATTTTTTTCATCTATTTTAAGGTTTGTGGGTATTTTTGGAACTGAACCAAGTGGGAAAACCCTAGTTACACCCCTAAGACCCTAATACACTATTTAAAAATGTGAAACTCACCAAAAAACACGGCAGCCAACACCAAAGAGTGGATCATACTTTTGAGATCAAGAAGAACATCTAGGAATTCCAGCTTTCCAAATCAAGTCTTCAATAGAGTTTTGCTTCTTTTCCTTTAGTTCTTTCATTATTTTTTATGTTTAATATGAATTCCAAGATGTTAAACATGTTTATGAAATTTTAAATTTTAGATTAGGATTTATTATGGACTTATTTTGTGACTTTGATTATTGTTGATTTCAATACATATTTGAATGCTTGTGATAACTGTTCATGTTTAAAATTGATAACAAATCAAGGGAGTGAGTTAAAAGTAATCAGTGTTAAATTGTGCAATGAGAGTTGGCAGTTTAATAGACTCGTAATTATTAAGTTAATAATCATTCGAAGAAACATCTTGTTTGAGAAATTAATATCCAATAGATAGCTTCAGATCCAAATAAATTAGTTAGGGAAAGTTTTGTGAATGGTGAGATTGCAAATTTGGATTTTTTTAATTCAATTAGGGCTAATTGATTAAACCCTGAGAGAGTAATTATTATATTAGAAAATCTATAATCAAACACATAATTGAATTAACAATAGTAAAGGAAATAAAATAAAGAAATAATAGTTCCTAAGTATTCAAGCTTGATAAAATCCTAATTTTAATTGGGTTGTTATTTGATTAATTATTTCGTTTATTTATTTGTTTCAATTTTTGTTATTTACTTTTAATTCAAATCAATTTCTCAATATCTTAGAAAATTAAATTAAATTTGATAGGTATTGCATAATTTTCGTGAGAACAATAAGCTTACCATTACAAAATAAATTCCGTATAATTTCCGATATTGAAAGTTTTATTATATATAAAAATTGCTCAATGGCTTCGCAATTAAGAAACGTAAGATATGAATTCATCTCGCTCGAAACATTAAACGTTGATGTTAATGTAACAACAAAAGTTGGTATCATAAAATAATGACGACGACGACGACGATACCGGGAAATTCTAAAGGGAAAAAGAAGACTTAAAAAGTGGGTTGGAACAAAAACCAAACAAAATAAAGCCTTTAATTAGTATTTTGTGTAGTATTTTGGCTTTTTAAGTGAAAAAACTGAGGCGTGGACGGAGATTCCGAAGACACTCTCGCCATTACTACTCTCCTGTATCCAACCGTTCTAAGGTTGCAGCTCACCCAACTAAGCTAAAACATTTTCTATATTAACTCCTCCATTTTGCCCCTAAAGCTTCTTTCTATCTTCTTTCTCCGCACCAAACACTAGATCCTCACTTGCTTTTCTCTTTCTTCAATGGACTCATCGGTTGTTCTTCGATCTTTTCACTGTAACTCTCTTCCTCCCTCTAATATGTGTCTGTGTGAAATGACTATCTAAATGTTTACATATGCGTTGAACCTTGCTACGAATTTCGCTTAAGTTTCTGGCTACTGTTTGTTTGTTTTTCTTTTTCTTTGTTGGGTAATATACAGTTTTCTGACATTTTCTTTCTGTTTCTTCCGCTACTTTCCTCCTTACCAAACAGTAACTCTTTTGTATTCCTCCAACCGCTGTCTCTTTCTCTTGTTGTTTTCTTTCTGTGTTTATTGAGTTGTTAATTATACTCGAATTCGGTCTCCGAAGCTAAAACTAGGCTTAAGGTGTTGTGATCTGTTGAAGCTTCTAGCTTTAACTTTTTATATCAAGTTCAGCAACCCTATTGCCTGCCGCGTAACTTATCGATTTGCTTAAACTAAGCATATTATACATTTCCCAATCTGGATAACAAAGTTAATTAGTGTACCGAACTCAATTTGCTTGACAGTATGGCATGTGTCATTGTTTGATACAATCACTTGGAATTGTTGTTTAAAATTCTTGGTGTTAGGAAATGCGTAAATGGATCTATCAGGCTAAAGTTGTAACTAAATTCCTGTTTTAAAGGCTTGAGCTGCATCCATAACTCGGTTATGTTGTGTCAGTCTTACAAAATTAATTTTGAAAGTTAATGGTTGTTGACAATTAATATTCCTTTCATTTTGTTGCATAATATCAACAACACAATTGTTATCAGGAGTTGATGATTGTTGCATATTCGTATTTTAGAGTTATCATTTTTGAAAGTTAATGGTTGTCGACAATTAATATTCCTTTCATTTTGTCGCATAACATCAACAACTCAATTGTTATCAGGAGTTGATGATTGTTGCATATTCGTATTTCAGAGTTATCAAGGTTATGCAGATACACTTGGGTAGTTTTTCTCATGTTGTTTATAGTACTTCGGTGCTTTTATATTGCTACTGAATTTATGGGAATTATCATTTATGCATGATACCTTCTTAAAACGATTAGTGTGGTCTGTATTCATGATCAGAGGTGTCTTTTCTCAGGTAATACATGTTCAAAAAGCCCAAATATTTATAGAAAGCTTCTCTCTTCTCCAATGAAGCGAAATGTGATGCTGATATCATGTGTGAAGACATCTGAAAATACTTCAATAGCCAAGGCAGATGGTTAGCTTATATTCAATTAAATTAGGCTTTTACTTGTTCTTTCCTTATTTAATGCAGTTCCTAGATAAGGATAATTGTGTATTAATTTGTTCCAGAGTTTTGTTGCAAGCATAGCAAATTGCTATCAATCACCGTGCCATTGATTTCTATGAGTAAAGTATGATCCATATTTGGAAATTATTATGCTAGATTTGAAATCTGTTTCTAAAGTGATGGTCACTTACAGTTTGACAGTAGACTTTAGTGGTTATGAAGAAGCAGGCTACGAGTCTATGCTTGAAAAGACAAAGAATTTCAGTCATTTTGAGGAAAATTCTTTGGTTTCTAGTGCAATCAAATGTTCTTAATTTGACAACAATAAAATTCTTGAGGTGCATGGCTGGAAAGTGATTTCAAATTTGGTTTGCCTATCAACTTCAATATTTTATTTTAGAAATCTCTGATTGCAATTGTTCATTTTTGGTCCTCAAATATACCTCTAATTCAGTTTCTAGTTTGGTCAATGTGCAATCATTATGTCTTTGATTGGATGCTGTTCAAGTGTTTATCTATTTATAAACATAACATTCTAAAACTTGAACCTTATGATGGGGCAGTTTCATCAGGTGCTGCTAAACAAGGCTCTTTGGAGAAGAATACTCTTCAACATACAACTTTCCCAAATGGATTTGAAGTGAGCGCTCTCATCAATTAGTTTAAGTTCCTTCTGAACTTTGGTGATGAATTTTGTGATTTGAGTCCTTTTTGGTGGCTTACTATGTCAATCAAAAGGGGTAACATTTTTTTACAATTCAGATCAAGTTGAGCTTCTATAACTATTTTCTCAGATTTAGGATTTAGATGTAAATCACCCTTAAAGGCAACAAATTAAATCAAGAAACTTCAAAGTTTGAAATGTGGTTGTAACATATTACCTGTGTTTTAATGTATCACAACCACCTACTTTGGTAGTGAATTTTGTGATGGACTTTATACTTGACAAGATTTGAGAAACATGTCATATCAGATAATCTAATAGCTCCACGAACCTTGTAAGAGGGAGTTAGGGACATCTTCTGCATATATCCATCCTATGTATGAAAGGACATCTCTCTTTCAGCAAATATATTATACACTAGATGTGGACAATTTAATCCTATTCATTTTACAGCATTGGAAAAGCTTAAAATGTTTAAGTTCTCTGATGTAATAATAGAGCTAATTAAACTTGTTTGAAGTTCTATGCCCTAGAAGGCAAATGAAATTTTTGACTTTAGATATTTTATCTCCATAATTCTAATTATAAAAAAAAACGAGGGCAAGCTTTGAAGCAATTGGTAAAGTTATTCCTTTGTGACCATAAAGTTATAGGTTCAAGTCACGGAAAGAGTCTCTTTGTAAAAATACAAAAGAAAGGCTGCGTACGTTATGACCCTCTCTAGAATCTCAGAAAGTGGGGAGCCTTGCCGACCAAGTATGTTGACTTTTTTAATTCTGATTAAAAATATAGTTGATGTGCTTTTTATAATTGACAGGCATTGCTCCATGAAGTTTGTGACGAGACACAGATTGCTGAGCTGAAACTGAAAGTATCTCCTATTCCTCGTTATGATGTTGGCTTGCTCTTTTAGTTAAACCTATTGTCTTGCCTTTTTGTCTAAGAGAAATGTCTTAAATTTTCTAGAAAGTTTTCAGAGATTTAGTACAAGAAAATAACATTTTGGAGTTTCTAGAAACTTACTATTATGGCATGACAATTCTCGGAAAGATATTATGACTGGTTCTCTTGTTTTTAACAGGTTGGCAGCTTTGAAATGCACTTGAAGAGGAACATTGGTGCTACAAATGCTCCCTTTTCCAACATTTCCCCTACACAACCACCACCTATTCCAACTAAGCCAATGGACGCATCAGCTCCTTTTATTCCTCCACCAGCTTCAAAGCCCCCTGCTGGAAAATCCACTCCGTTTACAAATGTCTCTTTTGGGAAGACATCTAGGTTAACAGCCTTAGAGACTTCTGGAGCTTATGGATTTGTTTTAGTAGCATCACCAACAGTGAGTTTTTTTTTCAGTTGTTTGCAACTGTTTTCTATGTAACTAAAGAGAGAGAAACGGCCTGACATCTTTATTTCTTAACTAAAGGTGCTGTAGAATAATTATGCATTCTTTCCTTCTCTTGCCAGGTGGGATCATTTCGGAGGAACAGAACAGTGAAGGGAAAGAAGCAATCACCTATGTGTAAAGAGGTAAACACAGCATGTGTTTTCCTTTCTCTTTTTCATATGAAGTTCCATGACATTGAATATTCGGATCTTTTAGCCAAATATAAGTTCTGATTTTAAACAAAATTTTTGACATTTTTATTTTCATATGCCTCTCATCTATTTACCTCTAATTCATTCCCTGGTAATGGTTCTCTTCAGGTTGGTTCACTTTTAATATCCATATTTTCATGAATGTGATACCATCCAGTTGTTCTTAGTTTTTAATAATTTGTGAATTCAATTTTCAGGGTGATGTAATCAAAGAAGGACAAGTGATAGGATATTTGGATCAATTTGGTACTGAGCTTCCTGTTAAGGTAATAATTTGGTTTCAGTTTTATTTAATCTCTCTGTATCTTTTTGTACAGATGTCTTATGGTTATTCTTTGATGATTGGGCAGTCAGATGTGGCCGGTGAGGTCTTAAAGCTCCTTTTTGAAGATGGAGGTATAATGTTAACTTGTGTTTCATATCTTTTGAGTAACTGCGTTAGCTAGACAGAATAAAATTGTAGCATAGAGGCGCGAATTTGTCTGTAATCAATAAATGTCAAAGTGAAGAGGATGCTGGTTTCTAGGGCCATCTCATCTGCTTGCCTAACAATTTCGTAATTTTATGTACCAAAAATGAAAGGCAATCACCAAGCAGGCATTCTTCCTCACTCCGTCGTTGTGTGGGCAGGACTAGCTGCTTGTTCGTTCTGTATTGTGGCCTAATGACATCCTGTCAAGAAACTGATTCAAGTTTGTTATCACTAAAATGTTAGTAAAGATGTTAGTATGCCTAGAATCTCTCTTTTGAAGAAAAGGTGTCTGGACAAAGAATGGTTTTGAAAGATAAGTGTAGGCTTGGCAAGTGCTAAAGGCAGCATGAGCCTGGCCTGAAGCTTGGGTCTTCACAAAACGGCATCATTTTGGTCTTTAGATTTTTAAATTTATAGACCAAAACGATGTCATTTTTGTGGTGGGGGTTGGATCTGTCACTGAAACCCAAGTCTGGTCAACATAGGCTTGACCATGTTGGCTAATTGCCAACTATAGGTAAATGAGCTGGCATTATTATGGGACAACAAGCTCGTTTATCTTTTGAAACCATGGTCTTATGGTTATTTATCTTACTAATTTCCCAGTCATATGATTGATTGACATTGAATATGGGCTCTTGCAGAGGCTGTTGGGTATGGAGACCCCCTTATCGCCGTCTTGCCACTCAGCAAGTGAGCATTCCAGCCTATCTCCTGAATCTCGACACTATTACTCAAGAGGTTGGAAAAAGCTGCATGTTGTTCTCTGTTTTTCTTATTCGGTTACTTGCTCTTGGAAGATGCAATGTTATGTACATGGTAATTTTTTGGTCAGGTTTGATCATTATAGATGGAAGAATAAATTATTTCACATGTATGCAGTGGATGTGCTGTCTTTAATCTTCATTGTTAACTTTTGTGATACAACGCTTGATTTTACAGTAGAGATTAGGAAAGTAAGATTCATAATTTACACACAGAACTTGTAGTTTGCATCTCAAACTACAGATGGTTACCGAAGGAAATTAGGCATCAAGAAAAGTCTAGGCAATAGTAAGATGATGAATTTGTATAAATTCCAGCCTCCTGGTCTCAGTGTGTAAGATCCTATATTTGTTGGGGCAATAGGTTAACCCAATCCACCCTTTAATAGCCCACATTTTCTCAACAAAAAAAACAAAAAAAACCACCCTCAACCCACATTGTTTGGCTAATGATCTATATGCGCTTGACATCGCTCTTTGATGAATGCCACTTTCGAAGATATTGAGGAATATACCGCCGTTCCATAAACCCTATCATATAAAGACCAATTCAGTTTACTACTGTAGCCATGAAAAGATTCCAAGTTCATTGACACGGTCTCTCCAACTTCATTAAGCCCAATATTAGTGGGTTCTATCTCTTCGTGTTTTCTCTGTAGATTTGCTTGCCGAAACGCTTATTGTGTTGATTAGGATAATTGGATTGAGATTCAACGAAATTTGCCAAGGAAAATGCTTAGTGTTCATCTCAACTCCTTCCACGAGAGTTTCATTTACATGTGGGACAACAGATAGAAATATAGACTTTAATTTATCATTGTACATCATATTTAATATAGTACATTATATATATTTTTTAAATTTTACTATATTAATTAGAATTTTAAAAAATGATAATAAAATGTTTCAAATATCAATTCATTTCAAAAATAGAATGTCATTAATTCTTAAGGGCTGTTTGGTTTCATTTGTACTTTTTTGTTGTAGTTTTTAGTTTTTCTTTTCTAATTTCAGTTTTTGTTTTTCTTTCAAATAGAAACAAAAACTTGTTTAATTGTTAATATCAATATAATTATATTTTTATCACTGATAATAATTACATATTAGATAAGACTTAAAATAAATTATTTTTAATTTAATTAATTTTAATCTCTTATATAATATTTATTAATAAAATTATTTTATTTGATTAAATTAAATAATGTAAAATTAACTTTTTATTTATAAAGTAATATTTTTAAATATATTTTAATTATTATTCAAATTTTATTTGCTG
>JANITX010000210.1:38707388-38719999 GCA_027564395.1 Erythroxylum ulei | reverse complement strand
AACTCTTATCTCAAAAGAAGAATTTAACTAGAGTCAAATTTGTCATACAAATCTTTGACTTTGATTTGGTGCATTAAACAAAGAGGTAGTAACCTCTTTATATAAGTAACAATCTTGTCTCAATTGTTGTTCCCAACCAATATGGGACAACAAAAGAGACAAACTCAACATACCAAGCATGTGGGGTTTGTTTTAGGCCATAAAGAGCCTTTTTTAACCTGTAGACTTTGTTTTCTTTGCCATCGATAACAAAGCCTTCAGGTTGTTTGACATAAACTACCTCCTCTAAATTACCATTCAAAAATGCAGACACATCAAATTGATGCACTGGTAATTGAAATTGGGCAGCCAATGCTATAATAACTCTTACTGTTTCAAATCTAGCAACAGGAGAAAAAGTCTCCCCAAAATCGATTCTTTACTACTGTGAGTATCCCTTAGCCACAAGTCGAGCTTGTGCTTTTGAATGCTACCATCGACATTGAACTTCATTCGGAACACCGACTTGAGCCCCACAACATTGAGCTTGAGGGAGTATGGGAGCCTTATGGAGTTGATTTGCCGCTGCTTGAAAGAGTAGAAAGTGGAGTTGAACCGCTTTTAACAAAATATGAATTTTTAGCTTGTGGTTCTACGTCTACTGTAGATGTATCATCATCTAATGAAAGAGGTAAATCCCAATACTAGCTAGAATTTTCATTAAACACAACATCTCTACTCATAATTATTTTGCTACTAATTGGGTTATACAGTCTATACGCTTTAGATTGCAAGCTATAGCCAATAAACATACATTTTTCGTTTTTTTCATCAAATTTGGGATAAGATGATTTCACCAAAACATAAGCAATACAACTAAAAACTTTTAAATGGCTTACCCAGGTTTCAGACCTCTCCACGCTTCATAAGGTGTAGATACACTGATGTTCGGAAACGCCACACCTGTGAATTTCTGATGAAGAATAAAGTTCTTTTGGTGATTTGTCTGCACGTGGGTTTGAGTTTTGTGAATCTAATGTTTGTTTTCCAAATCATTGCCTGCAAAAGAACAGTGTTTGTTCTACTAAGCAGTGAGTGTGTCTGTCAATATTTTTCAATGGAAATACGTTTTTTTAGTTGAAAAATCAACGTAACAACTAATAACTTAAATGAAATTTGCATATCTAACAGCAAAGATAAACAAATCATTTTTGTAGGTTAACAAAACCTAAATAATCCAACTAAAAATAAGTCAGTTTTAAAATAATTTCATGTTTGACTATCGATTCAATTCAATCTTAAAGACTTTAATTGACTTAATCTTATATGGTATAATACCATCATTCTAATACATGATTAAGTGTACAATTAAGAAAATTTTGATTGATTATAACCTCTTTTAAATAAGAGAGAAAACAAAAATTCATCAATGATTAAAAAATTTCATCAATTTTTTTGGTAAATTAGATAAATTAATAAATGAAAGAAAGATGAACAAAAAGGTTCTATACAAGTGTCCCAGAAGACATAAAAAACACGCTCTTAACAGCAAACCAACCTAAACCAGCAGGAAACAAGAATCACCCTGCGAAAATAACTAATCATACAACTCAGTAACAGAACCAAGACACAAGCAGAAACACCATCAAATATGAAGAAAGAGGAACTTCGAGGCCATCTGCCAAAAAAAAAACCCACTAATGCACCCAAGGAACTTATGGAATGACTGTGTCCAAATCCTCCGTGTCCTTCAGCAGTACGTATGGATAAATACAGCTAGGAGCCGTCGAAATATGCACAGACACATAGGGATCCAACCTGCTCAGAAGGAGACACCAGCAAAAGCCTACTAATAAAAGTACAAACTTACCTCCTCTCACGGAAAAAGGCTGAGAAGCTCCCTAATGTGGGAGATTACCCCGAGAAACACCCGCTCTGCCTCCTGGGTTTCATTCCTGAAGGTTCTTGTATTACGTTCCTGCCAGATGAGGTAAACAGTGGTAGACAGAACTATAAGATATATTCACATGAAAAATTCAGATTTTCATTAAATTAAATAATTCATCCAAATATATAGTGCTAGGGTTCAACCTTTCTAGATCTATCCAATTTAGTTGATATTAAGAATAAGAAATCTATCAATAATCAAGAAAGAAAATAAGATATAATAAGTCATTCTTATGGATTATTGAAATCTTAAGGTTTTTTGGATGAATCTAGATGGAATCCCCCTATTTATCTTCCAAGTTGCTCCTTTTTTTGTCCTAACATGCTCTAGCTCAGTTCCTTCTATCTACTTTTTGATTCCATATCCCTCTTTATATTTTTATTATATAAAACCTTAGAATTTTTAGAAAAATTACCGTTAACATGGGACCAATAGAAGTTCGTGTTGCACTTATATTGGCTTGGTAAAATTCATATATCTAAGGGTTTATCTTAAAAAAATACAATTATGGAAGTGTAAGCACAGGTTTATATTTGTTCATATGGAAAATTCTTGAAGAAACAAAATGAACCAGTAGCCTACATAGGTATAATACAGGTCTAAATTTGACCTATGTTTTCCCAAAATCATACCAATAATTTTTCAACTTGGTTCTTACTTATGAAAATTTGTTCCTTAATCGTTAGGGAGCTAAAAGGGCCTATAAATAAACATAAGCCACATTGAGTATGAAATGAACTAAAAATCTTCTAAACAAAAGAAAAATGCTCTCAAAATTGTGTTCAAAACGTAATCTAATTAGCCATTATTAATAAGAACTATCACTATTCTTCTTCAAGACTTAATATGGTCTTTATTTTTTAAGTTGCAACTTGTAAGTCTCCACTAGAAATCTATCTTATTAAAGAAACATCATCACCTGATCATTAACTTCAAAAACCTATTTCCTTTGATATTGGTTTATTGTGTCTAATTTCTACTTCATTACTTCTTGAACATTCCTAGCATTAATGAGTTATATTGCTACTATACTGATTCTAAAACCTTTAAGTAGGCAAATAAAATTAAGGGCATATTGTGGTGATGTTCTAAAATGGATATTTTTTTATAACCCTAGGAGTAACACTTCTATAAGCAAATTCAACATACTCTAGTGCAACATCTCATTGTTCGATCTTTCTCCATCAATACTTCTAACCATATTGTCAAATGTTATATTCATTACTTTGTTTTGATCATCAGTTTGTAGATGAGATGTGCTATGATATTTTAATGTCAAATCAAATATCTTTCACAACATCCTATAAAATGACCCAAAAAAACTTATTGTCTTGATTTGATATAATAGTTTTATCCATGCAAATGAATGACTACCTTGAATAAAAGTTTGAAAATCTTATTTGCATTTGAAGTCTTTTTACAAGTAACAAAGTACGTTATCTTTGAAAACCTATTGAAAATAACAAAAACATAATCTATGCCTCTTTATGTTTGGTGTAGTTCAAGTACACCAACTCCATAGATAAATCATCCTAAATATTTGATGGGGTAAGTAAAGGCTTATATAACCTATATTTTGGGATTGCCCTTTTATAGTTTGGCATATGCAAAATTTTTATATAAATCTCCTATATGGCTATTGATATCTCTAACTAGCAACAAAAAATGTCCTATCACTCCCTAAATGACCAGCTAAACCTCCTTTATGCAAATATCTATTCTTCTCTCTCAAAAAGGATTTTGGAATAAAAAGTTTGTTGGCTTATATGAGAAAATCCTTATGAATGTAAAAGTCTTCATATGTTGGTTGAAGAGACACTTCTCCTATACATCATACAAATTCTCATATATCTCATATTATTTCTTTAGGGAGTGAAACCCCAAAACCTCTTATGTCACGGTCACCTGTAAATTAACCCATATTCTCAATGCAACTATCACCTTATTTTATAGCTTAGAATTATGCCTCAACTTGAAAGGAAACTTTGTAGAAACCTAGACCATATATAATGTATGTCTTTACTAATATGCTTATGAGCATTCAATTACTTTAGAGCCTTATAATTTGGACATGAGAAAATATCTTAATAAATAATGCTTCCAATTATTTAAGGCACAAATAATAGAATAGAAATTTTTATCATACATAGTCCACTTTAGCCTAACTACTCTTATCATTATCAAAAGCTACTAGTCTCTTCTTTTAAGATGGAATAAATTTTCCCACACACCAACAACATGACATTCAACCTTTAATAATTCATCAAAATTTGACAACGCTAACATATTGTAGTATAAAATCTCTCATTTAATAGGAAAAACAAGATTAAGCTTCCCTTTGTTGAAACTTTCCTTCTTCATACACTTTATAATCGACATTGAAATGCTATAGAAATTTATGATAAAATGCCTATAAAACATTTTCAACTCTTGAAAATCTTTAATTTAGATATTATTTTTTGGTACAACACTTCTTAATCATTTGAACCTTCTTTTCATCCATATAAATGCCATGTACTTAAGTATATAAATGCCATGTACTTAAGTATATAGCCCAAGAATAATATCTTATTAGTTATAAAACTGTATTTCTTTAAATTCACTTGTAGCTTGTTTTCCCATAGGACTATTAGTACCTCACATTAAATGATAAATATGCTCATATTCAGTTTAACCATGGATTATGATATCGTCAAAGTAAGCAAAACCAAACTATCTAATAAAGGCTTTTAATATATAATTCATAAGTTGCATAAAATTACTAGGTGCATTAGTTAATGTAGACAACATCATAATCCATTTGTAGAACCTTTCTTTTTATATTAAAAGATGTTTTCCATTTATTTATAAGCTTAATCCGAATAAGGTGGAATCCACTTTAAAGATCAATCTTATAAAACAGTTTAACACTATGTAGTCTATCAAGAATATCATCTAGTTTAGAAATTTGAAACTTATAACTAATAGTAATCTTGTTAATAGCATTACTTTCTATACTCATCATCTAATTTCCATCATTCTTTATGGTTACTAAGTATAGAATTGCATGTGGAATCATGGTTTTTGGATATACCCTTTATTTAATCGATTATGCACCTTCTCTTTATGGATGACACTTTTTTTGGGAATCATCATATAATAAGGCATATTCAACTAACTAACTCTAAGAATCAAGTCAATATGGTGTTATCTTTCATGGGTGGTAAGCTGTCATGTAATTCTTCTAGTATCACTTTAAAAAATTATCTAAGTACTCCAGGTGCCTCTTTCTTCTCCTTTATTACTAGAACTTGCATCATATTTAAAGCATATACGTTAACGAATATCTTGAATACATCTGCTTTCTTCGGCCTTTATAAGAATAAAAACATACATAGGTAGTCTATTATTGTTAGAATTTTCTATTGATTCTTTAAAATAAAAAATTCATTGTTATAGTTTAGGCTTTGATAACTCTACTCTCTAACAAAAATGAGTAAAGACATGTCAAACATTGTTGATTAGGTGCATCCTTTATCTTATGTCCAAAATGTGTAATTGTAATGAAAGTTTACCCCTCCACTTTAGAAGTTTTAGTTACCCCTCCACTTTAGAAGTTTTAGTTTTGGAACCTCTTTTTAATGGAAATACAATAAAATTTATGCCAACTTTCTTTAACTTGTAGGCATTTTCTTATCTATTATACTATATTATAATATCAAAATGCCAATGTATGCTAAATAACATACGATAGGCTTACATTTGTACAACATCAATGCATATTTCATTCTTATACTTGCCAATATAAAAGGTTATCTTGCACCTTTATGTTAGATTTTATTTATTGCTCAATCTACCTAATGGAATAGGGATTATAATCCTTTTTAGTTTTTGCACCTAAATGCACAACATCATTCCTAATGGAATAGGGATTATAATCCTTTAGTTTTTGCACTTAAATACATAACGTCATTCCTTTTACTAATATCCTTATAACTACTAATATCGATAATCACATCAAGTAATTGATTAATGATAGTACACCTAGTATGAAATAATAGGTGTCTTCAATGTTGTCTCTCTTGCTTTGGCAACCACATCATCTGCCTCACCATATAATTTTCTCTATCACCACCATCATTCTCGTATTCACTATTATATTATCTTCATCTAGACAATAATAAATCTCTTTATCCTTTTATTTTTATTATACTACATGGATGACCCTTTTAATTAGGTAATAAATGGATTTATGTTAGATTAGTTACACTTAAATAGTTCGTTAGGATCAGTTTGGCATAAGGATTCATCACCTTTAGCCTCTCTTCTATTTATGTTACCATTTATTTTCTAGCTTCCTTCTTTCCCTTATATGGATCATTACATACAAGAGTATCTTGATTTTATTTTCATATAAATATCTTTTTCGTAGTTTTTATGGTGATACTCGTTCCTATTCTTCTCTAATTTAGTTTGACCTTTAAAGTAATATTTTCTTCCTCAAATAAATTCCTCAATACATGCATCTTTATCTTGTGTTTTTAATAGTCGATTACAAACCTTCTATATATCTAGCATCATATTGCCTTTTAATTTCCATTTAGTCATGCCTTTAACTTTATATATATGTTATCGTATATTAGTACACAAATTTTTGACCCTAATGACACTCTGTTACTATTAAAGAAAAATCTATCTATAACTAAGAGGGATAAAATCTATTTATAGCAATTGACTCATTTAATACCAGGTCCTAACTATATCGGTTCCTCTATGGTTTGTTTAGGAATGCAATCTTTTCCACTATAAAGAAGTTACACCGTTCAATCTACACATAATAATCCTCGCTCTTTTCCTTTTCAAAATCTCCATATATTAGAAAATTTTATCAACTTTCACAATCCAGTTTTGAAATTCTTCAATATTCAAAATCTCATTAGAGAAAATAATGTCTATCTTTAGTTTGAATTGTCTATAATAAAATGTATTCCATTTGTGTTTAATGTTTCTCACAAGTTCTACGAAGAACTCATATTCATTGTTTAAATACTCCATATATAACAATTGTCTATACCCATATGTAGAAATATAAGACCATATAATTCTTGAAGATCTTAATGCTTCCTCTTATTTGTACATAATGATGTTTGAAGAATGCCCTAAATAAAAGGATGATTCATGCTGGATAAATTTATATTTTATGGAGTTATCACATTAACTTATTAAGAAAAGATAGAGAAAACCTTGAAGGAAAGGAACTATAAAGTATAAAATTGAGAAAAAAAATTTGAAGATCAATTATAAGATGAGGAAGGTGTGAGGACACCACTTTATCTATCCAAAAAATTACCTAGGCTTATGATAAATTTTGTAGTTTTTTGAGAAAAATTAAAATCAAGTGAGATGAAAGTTAATATCAATATGGTGCAAGTATAAAGCAATTTGATTGAACCTTTGATTTTAAGTGAAAAATTTAACATTGACTAAAATGGACTTTAAAATTTTAAACCATGGTAATAAAAGGGTATGGTGAAATAAGAAAGAGCTAAAGAGTTTATTTAAAAGATAAAGTAAGAACATGATTGACAAATTTTTAATTTTATGAATTAGGATTGATGAATGAGAAAAAGAAAAGAAAAGTACAAAACCCTAAAATAATTAGTGAAATGAGAATTTGAATGGGCTAAAAGAATTTAAAGATTTTACAATTTTAAAATGGGTTTCATATTGAAATTGAAATTCTATATAAAAGAAAAAGAAAATTAGGCTAAGCATGTCTTGAAGATTCTACTGAGCTTGAAAAACCTGAGGCTAATTTTAAAATAAAGAGGAAAAAACCTAATGGATTTATAGGCCCGAGTAAAAATCGATCAACAAATGCAAGGAGAACTTTTTTATAAGCCTAAACTAACTTTACTTAATTTTGATTCGTTCTTTCCTAATTGAATTTTAGTATTTAAGGCCTTAATTTATTCCTCTCTTTTTTTACCTTCTTTCCTAGTTGAATTTGAGTAATTAGGGCTTTAAATTATTCCCTTTTTTAAAAGAATAATTGTTTTTAGGGTTTTTATTTTCCATCTCCCAACTGTCAAAAATGGTAGGCACGAAAGTTGACAGAAGAATGGATATGGTAGGCACCGAAAAATCGATGCCCACCAACTTCAAAAATTTAAGGGGATAGCTGGCCATTTGGCCAGCCATCCCATTAAGCAAGAAAAGTAGCATGAAGAGAAGAGCAAGCAAGCAGAGAAAAAGAGAGAGTGAGGTGAGAGAGAAAAGAGATATAAAAAAATATTGTGTGTTTTTTGAGTCTGGTTTCTCCTTGTAATTCTCCAATTTTTCTCATTAGTAAAAAGTCTTATATCCTTACCTGTGGTTTTTACCCTAATTTGGGGGTTTTTCACGTAAAATCTGTGCATTCATTACTATTCCCTCAGTCCTATTTAGCTGCGAACCTGCTCTAATTTGGTCAATTTTCACAACAAATGGTACCAGAGCGAGCTCAAAAAAATTATTACGAATTTTTTGGCGTAATCCGTTCGAAGTTTCGGTGAGCATATTGAAAGTCAGTGAATAGTAACCAAAAGGTGACAACTGTTCATTCATTTATTTTTGCATTAAACTGTGCAATTACTATAATTCAGTACTATTCACGTATATAGTACTATTCACATATATAGTACTATTCACGTGTACGGTACTATTCATACATATCGGTACTGTTCACTTGAAATAGTGAGAGCAAAATTCTGTTCATGATAAAAGCAATGGCTGCAAAATTTGAGATTGAAAAGTTCTCATTGTGGAAGTTGAAGATAAAGGCAATCTTGAGGAAAGATAATTGCCTGGCGGCCATTAGTGAACGACCAACTAGAGTCACAAATGAAAAGTGGAACAAGATGGACAGGAATGCTATAGTTAATCTTCACCTAGCTTTAGCTGATGGAGTATTATCCATCATAGAGGAAAAGAAGGCTACGAAGGAAATATGGGATCACCTCACAAAACTATACGAGGCCAAATCTCTCCAAAACAAAATTTTTCTGAAGAGGAAACTATACACTTTACGTATGGCGGAATCCACTTCAGTGACGAAGCACATAAATACTTTAAATACTCTATTTTTTCAACTCACATCATTGGGGCATATGATAGAGATAAGTGAATGTGCGGAACTTCTACTCCAAAGTCTACTAAATTTGTATGATCAACTCATCATCAATCCAACAAACAACACAGACACTCTAGTCTTCGACAATACTGCAGCTGCTATTCTGGAAGAAGAGAGTTGGCGCAAAAGTAAGGAAGACAGGCTAGCAAATTCACAACAAACGGAGGCTGTGACGATGATGAGAGGAAGATCAATAGAACGTGGCCCAAGTGGGAGTCATAATCATGGTAGATCAAAATCCAAGAGAAAGAAGAATTTCAAGTGCTACAATTGTGGTAAGAAAGGACACTTGCAGAAGGATTGTTGGAATCTGAATAAGAAAGATTCTGTTCCTCAAGGAAATGCGACAAATACTTCAGATGATGGAGGTGCAATGGTTTGTGAAGCAGCAACGACTATTGGAGGTAAGAGAATATTTGTTGATGTATGGCTTCTCAATTCAGCAGCTACTTTTCATATGACCTCTCGAAGAGAATGGTTCCATCAGTATGAATCTGTCTCTGAGGGATCTGTGTATAGCTGTAATGATCAAGCTCTAAAGATCATTGGTATCGGCACCATCAAGTTAAAGATGTATGATGGGACAACTCAGACTATTGAAAAAGTGTGACATGTGGAGGGCTTAAAGAAGAATTTGTTATCTGTAGGACAACTGGATGATCTTGGTTTTAGATTTGAGATTCAAAACAAAATCATGAAAGTAATTAAAGGAGCGCTGGTATTTATGAAAGTAGAGAAGATTGTTGCAAATCTATACATGCTAAAGAGAGTAACTTTGGAAGAAGGAGAGGCATCCGTTGTAGTGACTAGTCTAGACCACAAATCTGCAATGACATGGCATAGAAAGCTTGGACATATGTCAGAACAAGGAATGAAGATACTTGCAGAGAAAAATCTACTTTCAGCTCTCGCAAAGGTATCACTACCCTTTTGTGAGTATTGCATTGTGAGTAAGCAACATCGATTGAAGTTCAACACATCAAAGTTCAGAAGCAAAGAAATTTTAGAATTGATTCACTCTGATGTATGGCAAGCACCAGTTATATCCCTAGGGGAGCAAATTTCTTTGTATCATTCATTGATGATTATTCGAGGAGATGTTGGGTGTTTTTTATCAAGAAGAAGGCAGATGTGCTTCCAACTTTCAAATTTTATAAGGCGCGAGTGGAACTCGAATCTAGTAAGAAGATCAAGTGTTTATGCTCAGATAATAGAGGTGAAAATACTGGGAAGAATTTGATGAATTCTGCAAGCAAGAAGGCATCAAAAGGCTATTCACGACGACATACACTCCTTAACAAAATGAAGTCGCAGAGCAAATGAATAGAACTCTGTTGGAAAGAACCAGAGCAATTTTAAAAACTGCAAGCTTAGATAAGATATTCTGGACAGAAGCAGACAATACTGCCTGTTATGTGGTGAATCGAGCTCTATCAACTGCAATTGAGTTGAAGACATCGATAGACATGGTGGACTGGCAAACTAGTGGAGTATTCCAACCTCCATATATTTGAAAGTCCGGTCTATATGACGTTCAATGTCTAAGAAACTGCAAAGTTGGATCCAAAATCCAGAAAAATGCATTTTCTTAGGGTATGTTGAAGGTGTGAAGGGGTATAATCTGTAGGATCCCACTACCACAAAGATTGTTATCAGCAGGGATGTTATCTTCATAGAAGATAAGGATCAAAAGCAAGCAAAAAATGTTGGCACTGTAGAAGAGAATCCAAAAACTACAACAGTACAAGTGGATAGAGAAGTTGATCAAAATGATTCTTTTGAAGCTGCACCAGAGCACGAGAAGCAAGAACCAGCTGAATATGATGTTCCAGATACTCGGAGACCAACTAACATAAGAAGAGCACCAAGCTGGCACTCAGATTATATTATGGAGAGTGACAAACTCATTTATTCATATATATTTTCATATCAGTTGAATGAGTTTTTGTCACTAACATTGGTCTTCACTTGAATCTTCACTTGAAAATTGGACAATGCAACTCCAAGAGCTTGAAGAGATGAGACTTGAGTCTTATAATAATGCCAGAATCTATAAGGATAAGCTGAAAATGATTCATGACAAACAGATTTTGAGGAAAGAATTCCATGAAGGTGACAAGGTTCTAAAGTTCAAGGCTCGGCTAAAATTGATGCCCGGAAAGTTCGTCACCAAGTGGGAGGGTCCTTTCAAAGTTACCAAAGTGCATTCATTTGGAACGGTAGAGTATGTGTGTTGGTTTGGTGTGCTTGTGAGTGACGTTAGCTGGCTGTTTGAGAAGGTGATGGCTGTGGCGTTGAGAAGAGAGAAAGCAGCAGGCATTGTTGGTGAGCTGAACAAGGAGTGGTCTGGAAAAATAAAAGAAGCAGCTGGGAATTAACGTTGATAGAGGGCTGCTGTGTTTTCTGTGTGAGCTCCATGTGTGTGATTTGCGTTTGAGATTCCATGGATGTGCGTGTTTGGGCGTTGAGTGTTGGCTTGTGAGTTTTGGAATGAAAATAAAGCAGCAGGTGAGTGGCTTGTTGAGGAGGCTGCCTTGTGCGTTGTTGGTTTTGTGAGTAACTAGGAGAGGCTTGAGTTAGGGGGCTGTGTGAGTTGCTAAAAAAATAAAATAAAAAAGCTTGGAGTAACGTATTTTGTGTAAGTGTGTGAGTGGTGTGATGGGTGAATAACGTGAAGGCAAGTGATTTGGGTTGGCAGCCAAGAGAAGTAGGCGATGTTGGTTTGTGAGTGGTCATGAGGGGCTGCTGTTGCTGGTGGAGAAAAACGTGAATGTTTAGTGGTTTGGGAGCTGCTGTGTGATGAGAGTAACATTGTTGTGCTTGGATTTGGAGTGGCTTTGAACAAAAAATAAAAAGAGTGTGTGATGGTTGCGTGGTCGGGAGAATGGTGTTATTGTGAGGCAGTTGTTGAGTGGCTTTGAGAAGGGAGCTGTTGACGTTGTGTGTTGGTGTTGGATCTAAAAACAACCAAAAATAAAGAAGCAGCTGGCAGTGGTGGAGTGCGTTGTGACTTTGTGTGAGAGTATCAGCTGTCACAAAAGGAAGAAGACAACAAAACAATGAAGAAGGGAGGTGGTGCAAAGTGAGCAGTCCAGGAGTTGGAGGTGTGTGTGCGTGTGCGTTGGAGTAGCTGAGTGAAACGGTGGAGTGATTAGCAAAATTAATTTGTCTAATCAGCTACAGTGTGAAGGAGAGTGTGGATTGTGTGCCTGCATTGGTGGATCTAAAGACAGAAATAAAAGATCCAACCCTTCATGAATGACCACCGTCGGAGCTCAACGTCGGTAGTAGCTTCAATGAATTTTCGTGGCTAGTTTATCTTAATCCTTCGGTTCAATGGCAAAGGCAGGAGCTTGGAGTTTTTATAGGAGAGTTTAAACTGCAATTATCTTCTATCCATTTAATTATTTAGTAATTCATAGATCTTACTATTTAATTATTTGGAGTTGCGTTTTGATTATATTTTTGGATTGGAAGATTTTGTGATTGGATTAATGTTTGGCTATTGATATTGTGTTGATTTTGGATTTAATT
>JANITX010000210.1:38655884-38666085 GCA_027564395.1 Erythroxylum ulei | reverse complement strand
AATAAATCACCATTTCAAATTTAATTTCCAATCCACTTCCAATTCCAAAATGAAAAATGCCAAAATCCAATTCCAAATTTCCAATTTCGGTTGAATTTCAGAACTCACAAATGACAAAAAACAATCAACCGAAATCAACTTCCAAATTTCCTTTCCATTCGGATTTCTCATTTTCATCTGAAATCCACTTCCAAAATTTTCCCAAATCCAACACAATCACACCAATTTTTAACCCCAAATCCACCATAATCCAACAACCAACATAATCACAGAAGCAATCATTTTCAAAATGCCATGAAAAATGAAACAAAAATAAAAAACATACACCCCAAAAACAATCGGGTCTTCGGTGCCAATCCGGGTTGACGTCGGGTCATGTGCTCCGGCTGAGCTGAGGTGGTCGTGCCGTCGTCTTGTGTGTCAAAGACTCGAGGAGGATGAAGGAGAAGGCTGAAGCCGGCGAGTAGGAGGAGCGGGCTGAGGTGAGGTCGAATCGTCGAAGACTCGAAGGGAGGGCAAACCACCGGTCGAAGACTTGAAGGAGGAGGACTGGGGAAGACGTCGACGACGAGGAGGGGACAACGAGGAGACGACGAGACACTGAGAGAGAGATCGAAGAAAAGAGGAGCAGCGGTGTGCGTGCGTGGAGAAGAAGAAGAACCGAAAAAGAGAGAAGATCAGAAGAAGATTCCAGAAGGTGGGGTGGGGGTAGATTTTTTAGGGTTTAATTTTTGTTTTTTGCAAAATGGTCCCTGAAAAATTTCAACTTTTGCGGAATGGTTCAGAAAATACCGGAATCCTTGGTACCAGCTAGTACTGACCGAAAACGGTCGGTACCCATTGAAATTTTTCCCCAGTATAATTTTACCCGTACCGGTACCGATTTCCGGCCAGTACGGTACGTATCGGCCGGTACCGACCGGTATGGTACGATTTTCATAACAATGCATCTTGTCCAAAGGAATTTTAATGGATAAAATTTGAATAATGCTTTTCTAATGTTAATGTTAGAGAAAATAGATATCAGGTTTTAATAGTGATGGGGTCAAGGGTTTTGGTAATGAGGTTGGAAAGAGACTATAAGTTGGTAAAGGAGTTTCTTTCTTTGCCCAAGTTATTAAAAAAGAGAGAGAGAAAGGAGAATTAGATGGAATTAGACTAAATGATGGGAGATCATTCATCATTAATTAGAGAGACGATCTTATTTTTGTTTTTGTTAACCAATAATGAATTGAAGAAGAATTTGGTATTGTTATAATCTAGTTTTAGTCATCTTATTTAAACAATTCTTTGAATAAGAATTCTTATCAGAGAGGGC
Organism: Erythroxylum ulei; assembly: GCA_027564395.1. Lineage (NCBI taxonomy): Eukaryota > Viridiplantae > Streptophyta > Magnoliopsida > Malpighiales > Erythroxylaceae > Erythroxylum > Erythroxylum ulei. The sequence goes on along the minus strand of JANITX010000210.1, from coordinate 38,664,767 downwards.
TTTAGGTTAAGATTTTTTTTAGCCTTTCTTTTTAGGGCTTAGTTAATAGGATATACAAGGAGTTTCATTTAAATTGTGTTTAATTAAGATTTAGGGATGTTAACAAGGTTACTTAGATTTCTAATTGATTATTTGTTAAATTTTTCCATATTTTGTTTCACTAACTTAAGTCTCATGGTAACAAAGAACATAGAGGAACCTTTAATAGGGGTAGACAAAGTTTTTTGAATTTTGGAGAGAGAAAGAGGGTGGTTTTTAAAGAAATGAAGGAATTTGAAAGGGAAAATTCTTTTGATGTGTCTTAAAGGAAGTACCCAGATTAGGAAATGATTTTAAATATCATGTAGGCTAAAATGACTAAAAGCTAAGAGAAAAGAGAGGAGCTAATAAAGTTTGATTAAGGGTCTATTAAGCTTCATTATGATTGAAAATTTGCTAATTATTTATTACTCCCATGTATGAAAGGAGCTGGTGTATCTTAGATTAGTGAGATTGTAGATGTAAATAATCTTATTTAGATCAAGCATACCAAACGTATATGTAATATGTGTTAGTGTTTTTAGAAGGGTAAAGAATAGTATTGAAGTCACTCAAGACAAGACACAGTACTAGTTTATTGCAACTAGGTTATAATTTACTTAATTATAAAGCCTAAAATATGTTTAATATATTTTTTATAGATATTTATTATAGGGTTAAGTTCCAATTTGAATAGTAAAGGCCTTAAAGTTGGTAAATTCCTAATGACATTATGAATCTTAATTGAAGTAGCATTTTTAGGGTCTTAATCAAAGTGTGTGTATACACACACACACACACACACACACACACACATTTTTTATTTCCATACTATATAAAAAACACATGTTTCTAATTAATAAAGAAATATTTTAGTTATAAAATAACAAGATCTATGAATAATTTATCTATTTTTCTTTATAAAACTTTAGAGCTTGTTTTATAATTCCTTCTTTATGGCATATAAACACTCTATGAATTTGATTCTTGATTTTTCATAATTAGTTAGTTTCTCAAAAATATGATTTAACATTTTTGGTAATATTTCATTATTTTTTAGGTTCTCTAGATTTTATTCTTATGTGGATTTGTATTTTTTAGTATCAAAGCCTGACTCTAAATTAGGTATGGTTATCCTTTTTTTAAGTTTTACCTTTCTTAGGTCTAAGTTATCAAACTTGTTTTTTGGTTTTAAGGTTGCATTTCTTTTAGGTTCATGTTTATTGCTATTTACTCTTTATTCTAAATCACTATTTTCTTCTTTGCTCTAGTTTTAACTTTCTTAGTTTTCTATTATTAAACTCGTTGCAGGACTAAGTATTCATTTATTTTGGGTTCACTTTAGATGTTATCTAATATATGTTTCTAAAATCAATCTTTTTTTTATATTTTTATTGACATTAAACACGTATTTATATTTCCAAATCTTTTTTGCATATAATCTAGCCTATATTTTTTTTCTTTTATTCTAATCAAAATATTTGTAAGTTAATTTCTATTCATGTTGTAAGCCCAAAACTTATCATTAAAGCTAGAACTCAATTTTGAATACATAATATCTCTTAAAAGGCAGATAAACACCCAAAAAAAGATGATGGGTATATTATATATTCTAGTAAAAATGTGTATAAGACCCTACTTACTAAATTGCTGTGGAGGCTATTTAATGACAAAGAGTTATAGTGGTGAAATGAGTATACTAAACTAAATTGAAAAAAAATATAAAGTATCAAAATCTCTTCTTTATTCTCATGGTCCTGGAGAATTTATCTTCCTATTCAAAGTTAAAGATTTGTGGATGAATTTGTTTAAGGAGACAAAGGATGATTCAAGCATAATTGACAAATCAAAAGATATAGTACATGTGTTTATTTGACCATTTACACAAGACGGAGTTCAAAAAGAGATAGAAGTTAACATTAAGGTTAATTTAATATATTTTATTCTTATTAAAGTATTTATTTTGTCTTTATTTTTATTGTAATTGGATTATACTCTACTTAATTATAAATTCTAAAATGTGTTTAACATGTTTATATAAATATTTTATAGTTGCCTATTTAGATTAGAATTTGTTATGAGGTTAAACTTCGACTTGATTAGGAAAAGCTTTAAAGGTGGTAGATTCCCTGTAGTAGGAGGAATCTTAATTGAAATAGGATTCTTAGAGTATTAATTGAAGTATTATACTAAACTCCTAATTAAAGTACGACCTAATATTTATTTTCCTAGGTGAATAAGAACAATTAGAGTTCTAATTGAAATACTATTACTAATTAGTATTTTAATTTAAGTACAAATCTTTGTTACACTTGTTGTTAGATGTATATCACAATTTTATGTTCATTCTATATAAAGGGGACATTTCTAATAAATAAAGACAAAATTGAGTTATAAAATATCGAGATTCATATGTGCTTTATCTCTTATTATTCATTAAACTATGTAACCTATCAAAGAATTCCTTCTATCTGGTGTTCAAATACTTTATAAACTTAGTTCTTGATTCTTTATAATCAATGTTTCAATTCCTCAAAATTTTGATTTAGCTTTTCTAGTAATATTTCAGTCTTGTTCATGAGTTCTCTAGGTTCTCCTTGGTGGATTCACAACACCTAACATTTTTGGATCATCTTACACCCATTGATCAGTAACTAGCAATTCGTGTCTCCGAAAAATAAACAACAGTGAGTTGAAACATAGTATCACATGGGTATTAAAAAATCCTATGCTTTTCCTTATGAAGAACTTTTTGTGATGTGTCATTTTGCTCTTTTCCCTTGTGATCAATTTTTAATTACACGATTGTTTTGGGTTTTACAAAATGCCATTAAGGTTTGTTTTCTGTATCTCTTATCATTTATTCTTATGGTTTTAGTCCTCCCTATTGATTGGTATAGATCTTAATATATTTTTCTAGGTGTTTTAGTGTGTTTTTAAGTGTTTCTTAGATATTTATCATATGTATAGGATTAGAATTGTGTTATTGTTTGTGTTTATAAATTTTACATGTGTTTTTGTGGTTTAAAGTATGATTTTAATAGTAATTTTGTATTTCAGTGGTGTTTGATGTGTTTGTAAGTGTTGGAAAATAGGAAATTGAAGAATGAAGAAAATGTTATATGCATGCACGATTGTGCATGGTGAAGATGCATGGTTCGCTGTCATGATCGTGATATGAGGCATGATTGTGATATATGGGAATCAACAATGTGAGGCAGGTGTTTCTAGGCATAATTTTTTTCGAGTCCGAAGGATTTAGGGACTATTTTTGGAACCAAACAAAGTGAGAAATTCCTAAACACAACCTTATAACCCTAAAGCATTATATAAGAACATGAAAAAAAAAAACCCAAAAAGAAGCAGAAGCCAACACATCAGAGAAGATCAAAGTCGAGAGATCAAAAAAGAGCTTCAAAAAATTCCAACAATTTAGATCAAGGCTTCAAATAGTTTTTACTTTTTTCCCTTTATTTTTTTCATAGTCTTTGATGTGTAATTGGATTTGTATGATGTATAACATGGAATTCTAAATCTAGATTAGGAATTATTTTGTGATCACTTTGTGAACCTTAATTATTGTTGATTTCAATATATTTTTGAATGTTTCTGATAACTATCGTGCATATACTTAATAATAAATTAAAAGAGTGAGTCAAGTAATTAGTGTTAAGGTGTGCAACGACAGTTAGCAACTTAATAGACTCACAATTATCAATTTAATGAATAATTTAAGAAAGATCTTAATTCTGAAATAAATTATCTATAGGATTGCTTTAGATATACTTGAAGAAGTTAGGAGTAGTTTTGTGAATCGAGAGATTACAAATCTTTAAATATCAAATTCAATTAGGGTTACTTAATTAGATCTTGAAATAGTGTAATCAAAACCTTACAAAAGCTTGGATCAAACATAAATTGAATTAAAAAGCTTAAGGGAAACAAAATAAGGTTAGAATAGTTCCAATATAAATTGAATTAGAAAGCTTAAGGGAAACAAAATAAGGATATAATAGTTCCAAAGATCAATCTCAATTTTATTGGCAACTCAATTGTTTATTTGCTTATTTGTTTCATTTTATTATTTGATTTAATTTTTTTATTTATTTTAATTTAAATCAAATTCTTGGTACCCTAGACAAATTTTGATTCAAATTGTTTAGGTGTCTATAGTCCTCATAGGAATAATATCCTTAATACTACAAAATACGATATGCATACTTGCCATATTGAGAGCTTTATTATTATCTAAAACTTGCTCAATATGTTTTTGGCACCGTTGTCAAGGACTTTTACCATTAAGATGATTTGAATTCCTTTGATTTAAGGAAAGTTTGACCTTTTTATGTGATTGTGATTACATTATCACAAGAATGACTCGAAGTTCAAGCATAGTAGAAGAAACTCCAACTCTCGACATCACAAGGTAAGGAAGAGAGATCTGAAAAGCTAAACTTTAAGAAGAGATAGAGAGAATGATGGTGGAAGAATTAAATCATGGAAAGCAATAAAGAACCCTTATGGACTTCATAAGGCCAGGGTTCAATGTGGCACAACAACGAATTACTTAACCACTAGTGCAAGTAAATTCATTTGAGATCAAACCAACACTGTTGAATATGCTGCAAACTAATATGCAATTATATGGGTTAACCAATGAGGATCCCAACACTCATCTGGTGAATTTCTTAGAAATATGTGACACCTTCTTATATAATGGTATGCCAAAAGATGTTGTTAAACTCTTCCCTTTTACACTCAAGGATAGAGCCAAGGCATAGTGTCATTCACACAACCCAGCCAACGTCACGACATAGGAACAGTTGGTGTGAGCTTTTCCAGATAAGTATTTCCTGTGATGAAGACAATAAGACTCATAAAGGAAATCACTAATTTCTAACAAAACGAGGGGGAGTCCCTATATTAAGTGTGGGAGTGTTATAAGGAGTTGTAAAGGAGATGTCCTTATCACAACCTACTGAAGGAATTCCTATAGCAAGCTTTTGACAATGGAGTAATCCACCCATGAAAGCCACCATAGATGCAGCTGCTAGAGGATCATTAATAAGGAAAATAGTTGAGGAGACAGAAGACTTACCAAAGGAGATGGCGAACAATAGCTACTTTGGACGTGAAAAAGAAGTAGACAGTAGTCTCTTATATATACCGTCTCAAGCTATTAATGTATCTAACATCATTATTTCTTTCCCTTTTTTATATTATATTCTGCCTCTTTCAGACTTTCAAGTTGTCATTTATTCCTTACTTTGTTTCCCTTTCCTTACCACCTTCTTATGTTACAAAGGAAAGGTTTAAAACCTCTCTTATTCTCTAATTAGACCCCCTCCCTTTTTAATTTTTCAAATTAGTGCTTCTTCAATTTGAAACATATCTTTATTTGTAAGTTAGCTACTTTATAATATATAATTTCTCTATATTTTTTAATTTAATCTCTCTATTTCCAAGGCCTTTCAATTAAGTTAAAATTCCAATAAAACCCTATTCTTAATTTAATTTTAAGAAAAGGAAAAATGATTAAAATAATACAAACTAATTAAATACAAAACAAAACCAATTATAAATATATAAAATATAAATATTTAATTAGTTTGATTGATTTTGGTGATGATTTTAATTGCAATTTCACAAAAATTTAATAAAATAAAATATTCATATTAGAAAGGAATTTTGTACAAAATGATTAAAAGGTTAGGAAATATCAAGCATCGACATCATTTATAATAGAGCACAAGGTATTAACTCCCTGATCCCCATTATGAGAAACATTACCCACTACTATTTAGTCACTTGCTAATAGTTAAGCAAATTCAACTTGCTTTAATGACAATTTATATAACAAAGAAACATGAACTAAAACTAGCATTCTTATATAATGTATAACAGAGAGAACATATTGTGTAATCATATATGATGTATTATAAAGCATAAAAAATATTTATAGGGTAACAATGAATAAATTTAATATGAGTCCCATCTAAGAGTGATAAGTATCAAAATCCCCTTAAATAGAAATAAAAGTTACTAAAAATACAAAATAGCACAGCATAGATCAAAATAGTAGATTTTGACCTTAAAATAGACACATTTGTGGTTACATGTTAACACATTGTTAGGTTTAGATAGATATTTTTGTTGATATATTGAAAACTTAAAACTCCCTTGGATTAAAATTTATGGCCATTTAAAGTTGGTATATGTTTTGGGAGCACCCTTTTGTAGTTTGGCACATATAACATTGTTTTTTTAATTAAAGAATTTCATTTCTAGGCACAAGCAATTGTTTTTTAATGAATAATCCTAAAATAAAACCTTTAAGGAAGCTTATATACCAATCTAAACTAATGTGGCATCAACTTAGGTAAACATGTTCATCCTAGAGAGTATAAGTAATATCCATACTTTTAACCAATAAAGGAACAATAAGAACAACTAGATTAACGAATTATGTCTCCTATTTCATAAGTTCAATTTCATCCTCATTCCTTGAGAAAATGTAAGAGATGCTCCTCTTGTAAAAGCTAGCTCTCTTATTCGAAGGATATTTCCTTGGCTCACTAGCTCAAAAGGCAAGATTAACTCCTAAACATTTGATAGTTTATCTTCCACTAAATACTATAAATAAAGTGGCCTAAAGCAAAACCAATGAACTTACCATTATCTTGAATAAAATGTGATAAATTGGAAACTCACCGCAGAACACATTTAAAGTTTGTAGAGCTATAAATTGAGTTACACATCCTCAGTATTTCTTTCCATAACTGAATTGATAATGGAAATCCAAAGAATAGATGTTTATTAGATTCCTAAAAATTAAACATAAATTATACTTAGGGTTTTATAGAGGGAAAAGCCACTCCTAATTCATTCCCTAATGGAAAGCTTTTGCTTAACTACAAGCTAAAGCATAAAGGACATTTTAGGAGAAAGAATTCTATTCCAAATTAAAAGAAACCACCTAACTTTAGGATTTGAGGTTCTAAGCATGTCCAAGTAGGATTTATTGGTGAATATACCCAATGAGTGTTTAATGTTCTAGTAGGAGTTATTGGTGAATATACCCAATTCGTGCTTTAACGCTAAAGTTTTATCCTCATATTGAGGATTAGGAGAGTAATGAGGAAAGAATCTTTGAAAAAAGATGAACTTTTGTTACAACAGTTCTAGTCTCTTCCATTAATTAAATAACTAACTCTAGTATTATTAGGAAATAAAGTCTTAACACTAGAGTAATTGGGCACTAAAATTAGTGAATCAAGGATACTCTAATGTTAGTCCATAACCATATTTGGTTCCCATTCCCTACCTTGTATTGTATCATATGTTAGAAAGTTCTCCTTAATTTCAAGATTTGAAGCATGCTCTATGAAGTATCCATTCTAGGCATGACAATCTATATGTTTGCATTTCTTAAGTAATGTTCATGCATCCACTTCACCCATAAAAAATGTTTGTCATCAACAATTCTCCACAGCCTTTTAGCCATTATCAATTTGTTTATTAAAAGGACATATTTAACACCTAATCCTTCTTCAGTTTTAGGTAAACAAATGTCTCTCTAGCTTACTTTACCAAAGGGGTTAAAGTGTTTATTCTCATAATAGAAAGTTTCTAAGAATTGTTTCAATATCTTTACATAAATTCATAGGAAATGCTATATAAGTTGACTGATAAATATATAAACTGCTGAGCATAGAGTTAATTAACTATAATCTACAAACATAGGACAAACATTTGGTGGTGCAGCTTCTAACCCTTTTCCTTATCACATCAAATAACATTTGACATTTTATAAAGGAGATTCTATTTGAGGTAAGTGCAATTCCTTACTAAGTAAATGGTGAAGCCTTAATAAAGGATCCTGAGATTAAAGCAAGATTTTGGGCTAAAAGGGTTAACACCAACATAAACTATTAGAAAGCATTTTTCCTTGTTAATGCTTAGAATTACTTGAACATATTCTATAGACTTAAATTCTTGTATATAATATAATAGATACCTTTATGTAGATAGTAAAAAGGTAAGGGAAAAGAGGATTACCTTGCCTTATAGCTCTTACGCCTCTGAAAGTATAGGAAGCTCCACCATTAATGAGAACATTAAATGAATTTTTGGTTATAAATTAGCTAATCCAGGTGATAAAACGAGTTACAAAACCAAATGCCTCAAGTAATTAGAGTAGAAAATCCCAATTCACTATACCTCATGTGATTTGAATGCATAGTTGGATCTAAAAACTTGAAGATAATAATTCTTAAACAGTGATTAAGAAACCATAATATTGTCCTTAATGCTCCCTCTCTCAATGAATGCAACTTAATGTTGACTTATGATGTTGGATATGTTTGATTCTATTAGCCAATAGCTTGGATAATATCTTGTAAAAACATTGCAATAAACATAGGTGTAAATTCTTTAAAAGAAAATGGATCATAAGTCTTAGAAACCAAATTAGGGGTGGAAAAAAAAGTCCAACCAAACCTGACTCGAAGTCAACAGGCTCGGCCTAAAGCCTAAAATTTTCATTCAAAATGACGTCATTTGAATTTCTAAAAATAAAAAGTAAATTTGATTGAGCCCAGGCTTGATTGTCTTAATCTTGGCCCTGATTGAGTTTTAGGTTAGGTTCAAACTGTTGGGCCTCGAATTTTTTATTTTATTTTTATTTATTCTTTCTTTATTTTGATTTAATTGTTTTTTATTTTTTTATTTTAGTTGAGTCTTTGAATTAGCAAGGATGAATGGGGAATTGAATGGAAATTAGAAATTTGAATGAAGGGTTAGGATTAAGTTAGATTAATTAGTAGTAGGCTTGTTAGATGGAAGTGTAGAGACATAAAAGACAAA
>JANITX010000210.1:38363391-38380155 GCA_027564395.1 Erythroxylum ulei | reverse complement strand
AATGCATTTTCCCAATTTCTCACAAAATTTTTCACAATTCACAATTCTAGCCTCATCAAAGGTAACGGGTTGTTACACCTTAACTTTTGGAAAATCAAATATGAAAAATGTTTGTAATTATTTTACTGCGGGATTAGATTTAGGCCCGATTTTCCAGTATGGATTATATTCAAAGATGGTATTCCTATTTTATAATAAAGTTGTTAATTATTTTAAACGTATCTTGGTAACTATTGTTTATAGTTGTGGCATTAAATGTACTTAGTGTTAGTATAGTTTATACTGAGGTACGAGATTTTTTTTATTAATACAATACATTCCCATTTAAAAGTGTATGTCTTATTATTTATAATGAATGATTGTATTTTTTGTATACATAGATGTGGTATTGAATAGATAAAGAATTAGTATAATTTAAAGTGAGACAGTGTATGATTTATACTTAAAGACAGTATTCCCATATTTCACTAAAGCTATTACCTATTTTAAATGCATCTTGGTAACTTTTATTTATGGTTGTGGTATTAAATGTACTGAGTGCTAGTATGTATTTTTATTGAGGCATGAAATTCTTTATATTAAGTCAATGTATTCCTATTTAAAAATGTATGTCTTCTTTAAATGTAATGAGTAATAATATTTTTTGTACGTAAGCATAATATTGAATAGATAGACTAATAGTACAATTTATATTGAGATAGTGAAAGGTTTGTAATCAGAGAAGATATTGTCATTTTAACTAAATTTGTTACTCATTTTAAATGCATCATAGTAACTTTAGTTATAGTCGTGGTATTGAATATACTAAGTGCTGGTATATTTGATATTGGGGCACAATATCCTTTTCATTTAGTCCACATAATCTATAATGCATGATGAAATTTTTACATAAATGTGGTATTAAATAGATAAAACATTATTATAGTTTATGTTAAGGCAGGGTATTGCTTGTACTCATAGGTGGTATTTCGATTTTCATTGAAGCTATTACCTATTTAAAACATGTTGCAGTAACTTTTATATATAGTGGTGGTATTACATGTATTGAGTGATGATATAATTTATATTAAGGTATGGTATTACTTCCCTTCAATCAATATATTCCCATTTTAAAGTATATATCTTGCTTATGAAAGATGACACTTTTGTAGTCATGAACGGATTCATTGGGGGCAAGTGGGGGCACTTGCCCCTGCTACCTTCAAAAAAATTTATATAAAAATTATTATTTTAAGTTTTGATCCCGTTAAAAAAATAAAATTTTGCTCTCATTAAAATTTTGCCCTCACTCAAAAAAATTTCTAAATCCATTGTAGTAAGCATGGTATTGCATAGATAGATTACTAGTATAGTTTTAATTAAGTCGGGTATAAATTGTACTCAGAAATATTATTCCCATTTTTCATTAAAGATGCTACTTACTTTGAATACATTACGAGATATTTACAGTTATGATATAAATGTATTAAGTGTTGATATAGTATATGTTAAGACATGATATTCTTTATATTCAGTCAATATACTCCCATTTAAACGTGTATATCTTGCTTATCTATAATGAATGATAATAATTTTTGTACATAGAAATAGTATTGGATAAATAGAGTATTAGCATAGTATATATTAAGGCAGAGTATAGTTTGTAGTTAAAGATGGTATTTCGATCATAAAGTGTATGTGGCACTTATTTTTAATAATCGATGGTACTTTTTGTATATTAGGCTAGTATTATATGTATTGAGTACCCATATAGTTCAAATTAAACTATAGAATTGTTTGTACTTAGTTATGGTATTCCCTTTTAAACATGAATCTATTACTTGATTGAAATGAACAGCCAATGGTAATTTTCTACATATGCATGATGGTTTTCTTGATATACCATTGAATCTTTTTCTTTGTTGTTCTTTTAATACTTTGCTTCACTCCCCCTTGAAAAATAATAAACAGTATAGAGATAGTTTTTGGAAATATCATTGGATCTTCTTCCTTATCATTCTTTTAAAACTCTCCTTCACCCCCTTTAGAAAAGCAAGAAACGGATGGCTTGGAGATGGTTTCTTGATACATCACTGATCTTCGTTCTTCTGAAACTCTACTTCACTTTTCCCAAGAAAACAATATTAATCGGAAGGAGTGAAAATGGTTTCTAGATATATCACTAATGCCCTTGCTTATTGGATAATAGATGAACACCTACATATAATAAATGACAACATTAAAATACACAAATAAATTATTCTAAATTTAAGTTGTAAGAAAGAAAGCCGTAGTTCCCACCTTTGAGCTTCAACATCTATATGAACATCTTTTCTTGAGATGGAGTGAATAACTATTTTTTTTATTTATCATAATTGATATATTTACACTTACTTTGTATTATCCAAAACAAAATATTTTAAACATTTTAATATTTTAAATCTAAATGGACAATTACCTGCCACGAGTAGCCAGCTCTCATAGGACATAATTAGGTATTTTCCATTTTATATCAACTTTTACGCTATAAAAGGGGAAAGTTTTAGACTAGTATGTCAAATTTTGAGTTTTAAGAACTTTCGAAAATAGGCCTTTGGACTTTGGACTGACATATAAAATTAATAGGAAAACTAAATTTTGTTTGTATCCAATTGAAATTACCACATTCTCTCCAATTAGATCGAAAACTCCATAAATATATGTTAAAAAATTGCAAATTTAATTATGTTATTCAAAAATCACATTATTACTTAAGAAATTTAAAATATTAATTTCAAATTCTTTTATTTTAATAGTTTAAATTTTTAAATCATAATTAAAATGATAAGTAACTTTTTATGAATTAATTTATTGTGTAATGAATTCTAAATTTAATTATTCCTTTGTTTATTAGGTTTGTCATTTTGTTAGAAAGCATTCGAGTTAACCATTCATCTGCAATTGAAGTAAAAGTAATTAAAAGAACTTAAACCATGCACGGGAGCTTGAGGACGAGGTTCTAAAGTTTTAAATTGTAATCTTTAAACCGGGCGATTATGAGCTTAACTTTTTACAATAAACATATTCAGGTTCCCAAGTTTCAGAGAACACATTTACTGTTTGACTTGTTGAGGAACTGAGCAAAACCAAAGGTCCGGACTCCTGAGCGGATTTGAGATTATCACTGACTTCCTCAGCAATTTGCTGGTGAATTGTTTTAAATCAAACGTTTTTACACTTTCATTTTCTTCCCCACTCCCATGTTACCTAACCAAGGAAAAGCAAGGGAAAAAGAGAATCAATCAAGAAACCATGGAATCAAGAGATGGTGAAAAACCAGGATCGAGCTCTTGTGAACATATATTACTCAAGGATAAAACAACTTGGTAAATAGGAGTTCATTCCACGTATCCTGGACACCAGGCAAACACCAATGGACACAATCCGCATAGCTAGCAGGATTGGCAAGCTTTTCAGGAGTCAATGGACTCCATTGCTTCTTGTAGATTGAGGTATGAGCATCTCTGCGGTAGCTCGAAAGTTGGGTTATATTTAGAAAGGAGATTGGGTATTTGGATTTGCTGAATACTTCCCCAATTACTTGCATTATGCTTTTTCTAGTATCTGATCCCCAATACGTAGAGTTATCAATCATTGTGGTTTCGTTATAGCAATTTAGCCCTGGTTTCCCACCCCAATCTATGCTCCTGCAGAATTTCGTTTTATCCAGAATCAGAACTTTGTAAATGAAAAAGAAGCAATAAAAATACACGTACCTATCATGCGTTGGTGACATGCTGGTGAAGAAGACCCTTGTCTTATTGGGATTCATATTTTTTCTCACCCATCTCAACATGCTTTTCATTGCCATACGATAAGCGTCCTCAGTCGTCACCTCCACAGTATCTTTCACTTCATCTTCAAAAGACCCTTGCCTGCACATCATGACAAACAAATATATCTCAGTTTTGGCCTTGGATAATCCATCTTTTCAAGTTAAGAACTGAATATTTGTTGGGAAAAAGAAAGGAAGTTACAAGATCTTCACGTCGATTCCAGTCATCCACCACACGTAGGTGTTAAACACCAAAATGTCAACGCCTTTCCAATGCCGTCCGTGCTTGTTAATTGAACCTTTCCTTACCATCCTATCCGATACCCTATGAACAATGGCGTTATCTGAATTTGATTCAAGAAGAAATGGTGCCCAGTAGAACTCTATCGTCGCATTGTACTCCTACACTCGAAGTAGAATGAGAATTTTCAGAGTAAAATTAACCAAACTTTTCGATTCAGTTAATTGAAAGGAATGAAAGCACAAGTCATAAACATTACTATGGTTACAAACCTTGGCAGTGAAGACAGTTAGTGAATCGAAGGTCTCCATGGACTTGGCTCCTTCGGGGATTAATCTATGGAGAAGGCAGATCATTGAGACATATTGGCCACGGTTCAATGAATCACCAACAAACATCATTCTCTTGTGTCTCAGTGTCTCCAGCATCAACGAGGCATTGAAACTGCGAGCAAAAATTTATAATTTTCCTATCTAGTATTTGATTCCTCAATTGAAATAGGAAGTATATATCAATCAAAAGTGGTTCTTCTCTCGTGTTCTTCTGCGTCACATAACTGAGTTTTTGTGGAAATGAAAGAGACTGCCATAAATAACTAGCAAGCTACCAACGAATAACACATTTCTGATAATATCCAGTACACTCAGTGTAAGGAAATACCTGGGAAGATCACAACCATGGGGTTGCCATCTCCAAAACTGATAGTCCTTATCAGGCCTGCCATGCTCCTGGCAAGTCAACTGTGGCTGTATGTACGGACACTCCGACTCGTCATAAAGCGGCCGAGTCAACTCATCCCTCACCCACGTTCCAATGAACACGTCGCAACCTTCCGGTGTCCTCCCTATTGAAAATGGCAGTTTCTCCCACTTCTTCTCTAGCCACCCCAAAACAAAACCCAACTCACTGAATCTCAAAATTTTTGAATCATAACTGTTCAAACATATCAAAACTATGGTGAACATGTATAAAGTAAAACTATCATTGATTAGATTTATGAGGTCAACTCACCTGCTCTTGAGGGTACTTCTATAACGTCGGGATCTAGGTCACCAAGGAGGCACATGAAGTCTTCCCAATAGAGGATGGCAACGAAGATAATGAAGGCTAATAGACTGAAGATATATGGAGAAAGACGAGCCTTTCTCATCTGGATTGAGGACGACGCTGACAGGGGTGGCTTCATATTTTCGTTTAGATTGTGCCAATAGGATTACTGATTGCACGTTAAATCTTAAGAGCTTCTTGGTGTTGAGTAGATATAGATGCTATTTAGGTCGGAGGGTGAAAAAAAAAAAAAAGGCGTGCAAGCAAAAGAAAAAACATACCCCACGTTTTGATTTTGTGTTGTACAATCAGACCTGTATCTATGACCGCATTGCAGTTTATTAACAAACTTAATGGTGGAAGATTGTGATCATCTCCTCCACATTTATATATGCCGAGAGTTGTTGGGTACTTGTTTAGCCAAATGCCTCCATCACCATCAGAAATAACAGGTGGAGAGTCCAATGGTTCGGTTTTGATTTTATCCTTTACTTGTCTTTCTTCCCTAAGTGTTGTTTTTAAGGAACAATTAGCAGCTAGGATTTAGGATAGAATAATTGTTTCCATTCCATCAATTTAGAAGGTTAACCAATTTTAGTTTAAACTGCATTATTAACATGAGAACTTTGGTTCCCACATATTGTATCTGGTTTTTAGTTGGAGTATCTTGTATTGGTGGTAAATCGATAGAGGGAGAGAGTGAAAGGAAACAATCTTGGTGAGGTAACAATGAATAAATAAATGCAGTGGTACGGGACGGCATAAGATTGAGTAGGAAGAGACTTACCTTAGAAGCAAAGGGTGTGCTAGCTCAGTGTTTGCCTATCATTATCTCCGCTCTTCTTTATGCATTCCATGTACCGTAAGGGTTAGGTATCGTATAACAGACATTGAAATAAATTATATTGTCCCAACTTCCAAATATTTGTATCTTAGAATTTACAAAGATAAAAGTTCAAATCTATATTTTAATTATAATCATAATAAAAAACTATATTCAATATTAATAGGGTATGAGATTTAATACAATATTACAACTCCGGTCTTTATACAAAATTTAATATCTTGTTATGCATGAGAATACATCAACCTCAATCATGATGATTCTGAGAAAAGGTGAAGAATCTGGCCTTCTTTATATAAAATGTTTAGGTGAAAATTTGGTGATATTTCGGCTTCAAGTGGTTGTTGAAGGATTAAGTGAGAGCCGTGGGTCGCACTACAGGCTCTAGAAACAGTTTGATTTGAGGAGTGGTTGAGTTGTACTTCACAACATATAATTGTAATATATTTGAGTGCATTTAAATTTTTATTCAAGAAATAGTAAGTAGCTAGAATAGCATAATGCTTCAATGGTTTTTCTATTAGGCTTCTTCTGTTGTTCATACCAATTATAGACAAATAGAATAAGCAACGCATTCGAGTAAAACAGTTTAGACGTGAAACCTGTCAATCCTATATCATTTTAATAAATCATTTAGCTATAAATTTAAGACCACAAAACTACGTTAATAATACTAAGTATTGGCCTGAATCATAACAAAATATTGGTGGCTTTATATATGGTCTTGTTCGGTTCTTGCATTTGGGACAAACATCGCCTGCAACCTATTACAGAGGCATAGCTTTAGCTTGTCACTCATCATCAGTTAGAAGTGAAAACCCTCTTGGAGAGTTCTGTTCAACATGATAATAATATGACAGTGACAATAGCGGTAGAAACCTTCGAGGTCATACTTGGGTAATTAGCTTGTTTTAGTTGGAAGTAGCTTTAACCATTCGACGAAAAATGGTCTCCAAGTTCCGTTAATCCAATTGCTTGGGACAAAAATCGGAGGCTGTTTCTGTGTCTCTATCAACTAGGCTTTCTTAACCGCCCATTACTATCACCTGCTATGCTAAGCTTTCCTGTCCTCAACAACTAACGGCTCATTCACCTTGTAGTTTGTTATCAAAGCAACGTCCTCTTTCCAAACTAACCATAACTCCTGGTAGCGGATTCTGGGACAAGAAAACGAACGACTAGAGCTGCCATTGGAGCTTATAAGGTAACATGTTCCTTTCTTATCTGAGTTTTTAAACGTAAAATCAGTAGGCAAACCTCATCTCTTTATATTCTTTTTTCTTCATTGATCTTTTGGTTGGTAAGTTGGAACTCCTTTATATTTCGTTCTTACATTATATAAACTCGAAAACAGTTGGCTTCACTTAGTGAAGTTCATAACCTGCATTTGCGGTTTCTTCGAAATGGTAAATATCATGGCTTATGTCCTGAATATAGATGACAATGAAGCTTCAAATTCGGTTCGAAGTTAAACTGATAAACTTCAATTGATTAAGCTTCAAATCAAGCTTGAAAGGTACAGCCCAGCTCAGCCCAAAATCTGATAATGTTGGTCTAAAACCTAGACTCCGGGTCAGGCCTGGACCTTGTCATGTATATATGTCCGTTTAACAGTAGCCTAAATTCCACATGTTTGGTTAAGACGATAGAGGGAAACGAGAGAAATTTCAGATAGAAATTGTCTTGGGGATAGGATTAAGAAAAGATCATGGGTGAAGGCAACTTCCCAAAGAACAGTAAGTGAAGATTCAAGAACCAGAAAGAATGCTAAAAAAAGAAATCGTTAAGGCATCGAACTCTGCACAGAAAAAGCAATTAAATGAATGTTGCAAAACGAAGAGAGGTATGCAAGTTTGTCACTTTCTAAATATTTTAAAACGAATAGAATGTGATCACAGAGGAAAGAACTCGAGCAAAAATGTGGAAAAGGCTGTAAATATGTCAACGAAAGAGTAGTTTTGCAAAGAATTTTGTAGATTTCAAGTCTAAGTTGATAAGACAATTGAGATTATACCACCGGCCACTTGCCTGGAAATTTCACAGCTCTGAACTCTGACGTCTCAGTACTTATTTGCATGCAAATATGAGCTTCTGCTTTTAACTTGCTCAAAAATTGACAGCAGAATAGGAACTTCGATGTCCTTCAGAAGATCTTCTAACTTTCCTCACCAACGATGCAAAAGAACTCTGAGAAAATATTACATTAGTAAGAGGACTGCTATAACTTTTAACAAATAGGTATTTGGGAAAATTGTAATTGGAATACCTGTATTTTCTGAGGTACTCTGCCCCAAAATTCCAAGTTTGGTATTATCTGAAAGAACGAAGAACCGTAATTATTTAAAGTTCACAAGACAGTCAAGCACCACTAAGGGCCTCATTCATAGCTAGTTTTACTTGTCATCAGGAATATCATTCAACAAAGTCAATGTACTATTTGCGAATTCATCAACATTTCTAAGCTACTCGACACTTAACAGATAGGCATTACTTTGAACAGTTTCTATAAAAAGAATAAAAAGAAAATTATAATATACTAAATTATGCATGTTAATATCTCTACTGGAATTGACCCGTGATTACAATCATAAAACATGAAAAGGAGGTATTTTCTCTGTGATGCCATCTATGTCAGAACATTGTTCCATAAGTTTGATAGCTGCTCGGAATTAAGAACATGCAGCAAACATATTATGAATCAAACATTTTAGGAAGATCACTAAGATTCCACATAAGGAATTTCTATGCCAAGTGCAAAACGATATGGATCTACAGTTCAATATTATCAAATAATCAGAGTAGTTGATTGCATAAATGAAAAATAAAAAAATTCATAATTCCACATCAAACAGTTCAAACTATGAGTTAAAGGGCCAGAGAGAGGAAACATACATCCCACCCGCGTATTCCAAGGAAGAAATACCGATAGACTGTTCCCACCAACAGATATGCTCCAAAAAGACATAAGATACTGCAAAAGCAAGTGATTAGTCAAGCTAGCTGACTTCAAAACCATGAAATCATGACTTGATTGATGCGATCTATAACAAGGAAAAAGTAGAGATATACAAATAGAGTGACTCACATAAGGATTAAGATACTGAGCCAGCCCCATCCTCTCCCATGGACAGAAATTATTGTAGGACAACCAGAAGGATGCTTCAGTACTGTGGCCTGTCAGACAAACAAGCCCGAAATATTAAATGTAGAGCCCAGTAACTTCTTTAACCTTTCAATCGAAATTATTTATCCAATAAGAAGAAAGCACATCCATTTGAATCAATTTCCGTGTAAAAATGAATTTCAGAGACTCACATAATCACAGGTCCCTAATTTCTTCAGTGAGAGTGGCCCCTGTGAAACATGAATAAACTCATGAGGCAAACTATGAAGTGGCTGAGTTCAGAAAAAGAGTTTAAGCTTTTTAGACCGTTCTACGCAGGGCGAGGATAACTTAAGCAAAAACTCTCACCTGAACTCCATTTGAATCACAAAGGACAGAAACAGAGAGTGAACAATTCCCTGCAGGGGCCTTCCTTGACATCTTGACAACCACTCCCTTACTAGGATTTTGATTTTCTGCAATGTTCCTCATTGAAAAGATCCAAATCAGTACTTACAGACACACTAAACATTCGAGAGCAAGCTCCTACAGAACAGTGAATTCTGCATCACCAGGAGAAACTACATGTAGTCTGCTCATCCCTGGTTCAACTAGGACTATTCTTCAGACCAATTAGCAAATGAAAAGAAAGTAATAGAAGTTCTTACCAATGACATTAATCACTGTGCTTGATGCATATCCAATAGTTTTGCAAACATCATAACCTGAAAACGTAACATAGATCTCATAGAGGTATATAAGGAAAGTTACAGCCCACTCAAACAACTATTTCAAAGACAGCTTAATTACTTTATGAATGAATAAATTAAGGGGGCAGAAGCCTAAAGAAGTATCCTAGTCATTCTCAAGGTTTGCTAAATACTTTTTCTAACTAAAGGTTTTCTGAATTCCCTTCCGCTTCAATTTCCTAATCCATAACCTTGATAAGGTATGCTTTCCATCCTCTTTCCTGAAGTTCGTTCTGATTGGCCATATCAGGGGTTTAGATCATTCCAAACATCAGTCCTAGTTGTGGCAAAAGACAAGAGATCCATGATAGTGTTGATTCCATTGGTGTAAAAGAGGAACTATCACTCTTAAAGGATGGTTCCTAAATGTGGTAAATCATAGGAGATAGTCATATCCTAACAGATATAGATAAAAACCCATGCATGCTAATGTAACCATCCAACAAAAATAATAAGTTGTTTCCAACACCAAGGAATCAGAGTCTATATGTCGGTACACATCCAACTAACAAATATGATCATCAAGCTGCCACCAACCATCTATTGACCTTAAAAGCTTAAGGCCCTTGTTTAATAGATAGAAAAAATTGAATACATGTAAACATCTGTATCTATAAGGAAACAATTCCCACAAAAAAAATGGGTGCCTAAAAAATGCCAAAAAAAACTGCATAGGGCTACATGAATCATGGAATCTCATAAGTTTAGTGGAATTAAGACAAAGTTAAAAAAATTCGATAGATCACTTACCTCCTATGTTATCACCCATTAGTGCACTACATTCCATTCCACAGTGTTTTGGGCCCCCACAGTCCTACAGGAATGGGTAATCAACCAACCATCGCAATTTTTAACTTGTATGTAGCAAAGACATAATTATCATTTGACAGACAGGACGCACAATCTACCATTTCGGTAGCATGGAAAAGAGCTGATGCACTCATTGACACACAGAATGGTTCGTGGAACGGGCAAAAACCATAACACCCTGCAATTCACAGGATACATGGAAGTGCCATGTCTATCCTGAATGAACTCTTTCACCAGTAGACTATGATACCCCTAAAACTTCTACCCAAGGAGGACTAGGTATGCTCTCGAAAATGATTATGCAGAAAATAATCTTCCACTAAATGAAGAGCTGAAGAGCCCAGGTTCAACAAGGAAAATACAGTGTAGATTTTCCAATGCGGACACTTCCAATCTGTTAGATGATAATAGCTTGTCAAAGAAAAAAGATGGCAGGACTTATTTACCATGCAGTCAAGACATCTGGGAGGGTAGTGATTAAAAATCATTCCATCGCATAGCTGCTCCATAAGTCAAGTATGAAAAATTCAGGTCAATCAACTGTATACACGCACATATAGGTACATAAATACAAAGTAATAGCAAGGCCCGAGTTTTTACACAGCATCCCTTTTTAACCATTTTCAAAAATGATGCTAATAAATTTCAGTGTGTATGAGTTTGAATTGCATTCAAAGGCAAGACAGCTTATAGATTGCAAGTCCGTTGTAAACACAACAAGAATGGTATGAAGTTTACAGGATAGGACTAAAGGCCAATTGAAGTTTAGTCTTCCAACCACAAGGAATAAAGCAGCTCTATATACCATAAAAACTTCTGAAAAAACGAAGAAATAAACTGTAACCTGATGGAGCCAACCTGAAACCAGAGAATAGTCTTATTTGCAGCCACCTGATAAAACCTACAGTAACAAAAACATCAAATGAATGCAGAATATGATGAATCATAATCTCATATTAATTTGTTTAAGGAAGTAGAACAGTGAGCAAAGAACGCTGGATTTTATAATCTGAGGTTCTCTATTATTTTACTGTTCACTTGCAGAAGACGAAACAAGTATTTTCAATCAATCTAAACCAAATATCTGAAATCTGTTGGCAAGCCATCAACCTAGTATTATGAAATTTAACCGTTACTGCCCCTACCGAATCCCCAATCACTGACATATCCCCTCCTTCTCAGCAGAAAGAAGAGACAGGAAAACTCCACGTTTCCAATGCGGGTGGCACTAATCTTTCAGTACAAGTAGAATCAGATTTCAAAACAGTTGTCGTGATTGGTTCACTCTAAGGTTTGACGTCGACTTGAACTGAAATATCAACAAATGAAAGAACACAAGGACAATACAAACATCTTTCCACTTTAATCCCGATTACTAAATGTTATTGTAAATATTACGGGACAAAAGCCAAGTGAGAAAGAAAACATTATAAATGAGAAGGACACAAATCGGGAAGGAGAGAAAAAGAGCGTACCCATCTTCGCTGACCACACCGTGCGGATAAGTGGGAAGACGAGAGGCCAAACTGAAGTTATAAAGCTTTGCACCATCATAAAAGCTGTGTTCGCAGACTACAGCGACCGACCCAACTCGAAGTAAAGTCGCGACCCATATAAACAACACCATAGCGAAGCATTGAGCCAAGTTTCTTGATAGTATCATTATTGCACGCGTGTAGATTTATTTTTCTCTTCAATTTCCTCAGCAAGTCATCATTGTACTCGAAAAGAAAGAAGACGCGGGCGGTGAAATTGAAGTGGGGCACAGGGGAAAAACCCCTCGTTTCCTGACTTTTTAGCTCTCTAGAGATTGCAAATACTTGGTTACTGGAGGCAACTACACTAGTTGGTGTTTATCTAAACTAGAACTTAAAGTGACTAATTATTTTACTGCTCATATTTGACAATACTGGAGTGTAGTTACCAGCTACTTACGGTTTCTAGAATGATAAGGAGTCGGCTATAGTAATTAACGTCTCACGGTAAAACCACCGCGGAGATCGGAGCCGATGAGAATGGGATTCGGGCTGGGCTGAAGGTTACTGGATCTTAGATATTTTCGTTCAAGAATAAACAGGTGCAATTTGCTTAGAAGCTGGTAACTTGATACACTTACAAAACTGAGTGTTTAAAGAGCTTACTAGGAATTGCTAGCAATAGTATTAATTGAAATCATAAAATCCATTTCCTCCTTACATTACTGCTGACTTGAGCGTTGTAAATGTTTGATATGAGGATTTCTCTAATCTAATGTATTAACTTTTGAGTTAAAATATGCTTGTTCGATTATGTTTGTTGTAAATCCTATTGTCCCTTTCCCTCCAAATAATGTAGATGCAACAAATCAATGTAGTCTTAGGTATGATTAAATCATTACCCAACCTCTTAATCTACTTGATCACCTATTGTATAATCTGATCCCAATTTAGTTTCTTGCATTATAGTGAATTTTCATTATATGTTGTAAGCCAGACTAGATGGATTATGTGTAAGGGCATTCAAAGTTAGATGTTGTATTGTTTTAGCTTAAAGTTTGCATAGTACATGTAGAGTATTAAGAGCTTTTATCTTAGTTTTGGCTCAAAGCTTGTTTTTAATTGCTAACCAGGAGGTGCTAGCTACCTTAGGTACCAAAATTTTAGACCAAATAAGTTCATGCCAATGGACTTTGGAGGAGTACGGTCTGAAAAAATCTAAATAGGATCTGCTGGAAAAGCTTAAGGATTTTTCCAGTCCAAATAGATATATCTTCCTTTATAGTGTAAGATATTTGCAATTTAAGACTTACCTCTTTGATTGTAGTTCTAGGAATTACTGAGATTATTTCTAACACTTTGGTGTTTAGTGGAAATCTTCCTTTGAGTGGAACAAGTTCCTCTAGCAGGTATAGGGACTGATATCACTTCGTTTATTGTACCATAGCCAAGTATTAAGTCCATTTCTAACTATAATTTTATTAAGAGGATATATAGAACTTTTTGATCTCAACATCTCAATGAGAGGCCATAATTGTCTTTTTTTTCTCTCTAAGATTCCAAAAGTAACATTGTGAAAAGTAGTGTGAATTCTTCTATTTAACCCAAAGAAGAAAATTGTCTATGCATTATTTCCAAATTTTCTTCGTAATTAATATTTTATTTTTGAGTTTGAGGGATGTGATACTTAATCTACCATCTTGCTTAGTGGTACAAACTTCAGTCCATTTACTTTTGACTCTATAAAAATTGTTTAGAATTCTAGTCTACGTAAATCTTCCTATGATCCTGTCCATATCTTTGATAACTCCTTTAAGTAACATCATGTGGGAGCACAATAAGTTTAGAGGTTTAAGAGATTTGATTTTACCAATTGGATCTTTCTAACTAAAGAGTCTTGTTTTGCTAAGCATTTGCTCTTTTCTTAACCATCTCAATCAAGTGTTGGCAGTCCACAACTCTTGGTTTCCTTGTGAAAATAGGTAATACAAGGTGTGTAAACGGTAGATCTTACCTTTGCATCCTAGAGATTTGTTCTAGAATATTGACATCAAGGATTCTAGTTCAAACTACTATCTTTCTCTTTTCCTAGTTGATGTTTAGTTTTAATATATTTGAAAAGATTTGTAAACAAGAAATAATGGTTGAGGGTGAGTTAGGGTCATTAGTATAGAATAGAAGCAAATCATCAACAAATATTAAGGAGAAAAGGTCAAATTCTTTGCATTTGTAGTGGTACGTAAAGTTCCGCATTATGTTGATGTGTTTATGAAGAATTCTAAAGAAAACTTGCATTGTAAAAGTGAAAATGTATAGGGATATGGGTTCTCCCAACTAAATTCCTATTGCACCATAGAAAAGTTATGTAGGTTCTCCGTTAATCATAGCACTGAAAGAGGTATTTGTGACACAAGCTTCCATCTAGGACATGAATTCCTTGGGAAATCCAAATGCTTCTATGGAATTGAGATTGAACTACCAGTCTAATGCATCAAATGCTTTGTATATATTTATTTTAAGAGAGTAATTCCTGTGTTAGGAGAAGGTTGTCTCTAATGTCTCTTGCACTAATCAATGCTCTCTGGCTATGATTAATCAAAGGGATTAGATCCTTTCTAAGCCTAGTTGTAAATATTTTCCTGATGATTTTGTATATTGTGTTGCAACAAGATATGGGTTGAAAGTCTTGCAAAATGTTTGGGATTTTCTTCTTAATAATTAGGCATAAGAATATTTTTTCAGTTCTTTTAACATTTTACTGTTTCTAAAGAACTCTTGCACAATCAATTACTCCACCACTTATTAAGTCTTAGTCTACTAGAAAAAGTTGCATTAAAACCATCTAACCCTAGTGCTTTGTTTGGCTATAGGTTGAATAGGGTACTTTTTACCTCTTCAAATGTTATTTCTCTAGTTAGCATTGTGCAAGTGTGAAAAGCTGCATTAAAACCATCTTACCCTGGTGCTTTATCTAGTTTTAGGTTGAATAGGGCACTTTTCACCTCTTAAACTGTTACTTCTCTAGTTAGCATTGTGCAATTGTAATGGTAAATATGCCTAAGTCCTTACCATTGCGCAAGTGTGATGCTAAATATGCCTAGGTCCTTAATGTACCATTGCTGTGCTTAATCACATCCAGCAATGGTACATTAGCTTTAACCTTCCAAAAAATCTCTCAGATATCCTTATCCTTGTCCTCCTTATTTGACTTTGCTAATCTCCTAGGAAGAGGTGGAGGGTTAGTGTTAACCATATTTGATGATTTAACATTTACCTTTGAACTAAATGATGTATCCCTTTCTTCTTAAGCTCCTTCTCAATTTCCTTTTCATTAGCCATCTTTTGTGTAGTCATCTTTAGACCCTCAAGCTTCCTATCACTCGTTAAGGTTATTGAATTAACATTCTTGGGGTTTATTTTAGGTTACGATGGCAATTTTCCTCCACTTTGAGCTTCTAAATAGTGGATAGCAGCTTTCATTTAACTCATATAGTTTTCCAAATTTTGAATGCTAAACCTTGTCTCCTGTTGAAACTATTTTGCATTCTACTAGAATTATAAAGTGTTAGCTAGAGAAGGCTTGTAGGTTAGCCCAAAATTGTTATACACCTTACGACCTATATGGGAAGTAGTTCTGCTACCTATTCTCTCCTTAACTCAGGTTCAGGTGATCTTTCTAACCTAGGTTATAGGTCTCGGAATATGTATTGTACTTTTGGAAAAAAGTTTTCTCCTGTAGAATTAACATACTCCATGTTTCCCTCTTACAGAGTCAGGCAACCATTTGTCGGATAGTTCATATTTGCACATATCCTACAATCTTTCACCAATGATTGCCTTATGACAATCTATCTAATAAAGGATGTTAATCCAACTAATTGATGCTCTACGGATAAATTTTTCACCTTATTTACCCTACATACATCATTGCTAATGCCAAATTGTTAAATGTTTACTATCATACATTAAATTAAGGTCCTTGTCTCTTAGGAGTATTTTCACCTAGTACTCCATCACTTGTTACATCTATCAAACTCTTGTCTATAAGCAATAATATTTCATAGAATTATCAAATAAGGAGTTACTTCGTGATATTATGATGGGGATAGCTGATATACAACTTTTTGAAACACTTTTAATACTTGTAAAAGGAGTCTCTATGATGTTGCTTTATCCCACAAATCTTTTTCCTTATGCTTGTTGTCTTTGATGTTAGAAAATAATTCTCCAAAACCAGCCTTCTCAACATGATTTGTTCTTTCATTACCCCTGAAAGTTTCATACTAAGACAAACCACATTAGGCTCCTTGAGATGCTTATAAGCATTCTCACTTGCAAGACCATAACAATTAGGTGAAATATGTATCAATCTATAATTAAGCTGAGAAGTAGTATGTTCGACAAAATTTAGGAAAGTAATGCATAAAAGTCTCTAGGTTAAGTCTGGGCTAACTAACTCCCTTAGGGTTCCTGTATTAAACATAGCGTCTTTTAAATCAATTTCTTGCACTATTCTTAAAGTTGTTATGTTTTTCTTACACAACCTTTATAGTGCCCTTCCAATATTAGTATCAAATTATATAGGGTCTTAATGAGAAGATCTAGTTATATCAGATGCAAATACTAACAAATATAAAAAGATTAAGAAAATTGAATATACAAATATATATATAACACCAATTAGTATCAAACACAAAATCAC
>JANITX010000210.1:38131122-38142360 GCA_027564395.1 Erythroxylum ulei | reverse complement strand
AATGTATCCCCCAATTTCAGGTGGTCAATCCCCTTGAAAGATGGCAATATAATCTTTAAAGATTGTGAGAATCTCGAATTTGGCTTTTGAAAATTGATCTGCAGATTTATTTCATCCTTAGGCGTGCCCACACTTAGTCACTGAATTGCTTTCAAACTTGTAATTTCAAAATTTCTTCATTCTTTTGCATCTTTTTGATTAAATTTCATCTCTAAGGTGTTGAAAATCATCTGTAAACAATTATAAGATATTTCCATTAATTTCGGATAATAATTTTAAAACATTAAAGATAATTAAGTATAAAATAAGTGCAAATTGATGACTTAACAAGAAGTTGAACCAAACCGGCCCTTAACTTTTCTTACCTGCAACTCTAAGCTTAATTTAATTGTTATGTTTTATTTTATTTAAATCTGTTGATTAGTTAGTCATACTTAAATTAATCAATATGTTTGTAATATTTTATTTTTTTATTAAATTTTATATAAATTAATGTATAATAATTCATCATAATTGTTGTATTTTTTAGCTATCTAATGAATTAATTTTTGTATTTACATTTAAAATTAATTATTATTACCTTATACTATTTTGACTCTGAACAATTTCGGATTCTTTTTTAAATCATTATTTCAGATCCTCAAAAAATTGTGTTATATTTTTAAAATTTAATTTTAATATTCTTATATCATTATTTCAGATCCTCAAAAAATTGTGTTATCTTGTTTTTTTTAATTCAATTTTAATATTTCAATCTTAATCAATCAATCACTCGTATAGCCGTTTGTTTATGATTGAAATAAGTTACATCTAATTATTTTCTTTTTCAGAAACAATCCATTAACCTCTTTATCTTTTGTCTATTTAAATTTTCTTCTCTAGCTTAGCAATTTAACCTAACAAATCAAACAATATCTTCATGCAAACTTAACTTCTCTTATTTTCTCCTTTCAATTTTCTTCTTCTTCAACCTAAACACATCAGATTCTCTATTCCAAAAAAAAGAGCAAAAGTAAGATTTCCTATTTCAACAAACAAAAAAGCCGTTGATATTAGTAAGTTATTCTTTTGTTCGTTACTTTTTTCATTTTAAAATATTTATAATTTTGCATTTTAGCCAATTTCATTTGTTATCATCTAATTTCCTGTTTGCACCATTTAACCTATGATTTTCATCTTCGTATAGTTAGATAACAAATATTAGATTATCGTGATTATATTGTATTATAGGACTATGTTATGTTGAAAATGTGAAGTACAAATGGATAAAATATAGACAATAAATACAGATATAAAAATCTTAACCAAAAACTATCAGATTTAAGCATCATTCAATAATTATTTTTTTAGTAAATCCAATAATCTAGTTGTTTTTTAATTTTATAAATATCATTTCATATTTGCAATTAGATTATTAATTTTTCCTGATGTTATTTTTCTTACTACATTTAACGTTCGTCTTTTTAGGTTTTTTGCTTATTGCCTGGTTCATTCATGCGCTACTTAGATATGTTTAGTTATCTTAAAAAAAATATTGTATAATATTCTGCTATACTTATTCATGACATATTCCTTTTCATTGATATGATAATTAGTTTCTTGTTTATATTTCTATATTTCATGACTCACATACACAATTTTACTTTATTAGTATACTCAGTTACATTATATTGTCATGAATTAACTTTCTTATGTACCTCTTAATCCTTTGTTTATCTTTTGCTAGATTCAACCCATATTATGTTGCAAACTTTTCAAATCTTTTACTAATTTGTTGAATGCTTAGATAATCATGTTTGTTAAATATATAGTTTGTTAGATTTTTGTTAGAGTTTGTTAGATTTTTGTTAGACGTATTGTTAACCTTATTTGTCAAGTCTGTGCTTATTAAATGTTTTCATCTATTTATTCACATATACAGATGTTAGTACTTCCTTATAAATTCTTTATTAAATCTATGCTTTTGCTGTATATATTTACTAATTCGTTAAATTCTTAGATAATCATGTTTGTTAAATATATAGTTTGTTATATTTTTGTTAAATCTATTGTTAACCTTATTTGTCAAGTATGTGCTTATCAAATGTTTTCTTTTATTTATTCATATACACAGATGTTAGTACTTCATTATAAACTCTTTATTAAATCTATGCTTTGCTGCATGTATTTATCTTACAAGTTTTTATTATACCCGACATTCATAAATGTAATGTATACTTTTTAAT
The DNA here is from genome assembly GCA_027564395.1 of Erythroxylum ulei. Lineage (NCBI taxonomy): Eukaryota > Viridiplantae > Streptophyta > Magnoliopsida > Malpighiales > Erythroxylaceae > Erythroxylum > Erythroxylum ulei. The sequence goes on along the minus strand of JANITX010000210.1, from coordinate 38,140,135 downwards.
ACTTATCTCCTTTAATATTATTTATAATATATATTAAATTATATTTAATATATATATAGTTATGTATATATTTCATGAATATTATTACCACAAATATTTTGATCCTTTTGACTAACGATATCAATTAATACATCAAAAGCGTCAATGTTATCTGTATCGTTCAGGCATTCAAATATATCTAGAAATGCTAGAAGGCGTCAAAAATATGGTGAAATGACAAATGATAAAAACAAGAATTGTTACGACAATGTAGAGAAACTCGAGCCGCAAAAAAAGAAGCGCTACTTTACCTACACTTCACCAAATAATTACTAATCAACATAGCGATTCTTTCATTAATAGTGAACCTTCTAGTAGTCAACTTCTGATTCGTCAACCCTGTAATCAACAATACATTATCAATCTTTCGATTTGTGTGTAGATCATATCAATCAAGGTATGTTTTTTTACCTATATTTTAACTATTTTTAATATGACTACTCCACAAAGTGATCATGTTCTTTTTATATGTTTCAAGGGATAAATTATCGTACCTCTTCTTTGAAGTTAGCAATTTTACAGAATTTACCTATTGAGCCTCAACAGCTCCGTTTTGTTCCAAACTGTCAACATTGTTATGCGAAATGATTTTATCTTGAACCTCCATCATTTTGTTGGTCGCTGGGACAAATTTCAACTGTTGCTCCTTAAATGCCTCATGGTTTAAAATCTTTATTTTTAAACAATGACAAAGAATCGGAACATTTCAGGAAGAATGTTCGTACATACAATAACAATGTGGCTTTTACTTCTTATAGAGCTAGATATGATCGCAAGTTGACAAAAAAAACAAGAAGGGGGTTTATACATTTCGTGTTCAAGGACAAGTTTATCATTTCCTGGACAGTTTGGTGTTGACAAGCAATAAGGTATTTGGAATCCAACTCTATTTCTTTGATACCGATGAAGAACTGAGAAGAAGGATTGATAGATGTGATAAGCTTCGTGAAAGTACATTGAGACTGATTATGGCAATTCTTCAAGATAACCTTTATGCCAAGTTTTTTCGAAGTCTTAGAGATATTCCATCACTTGATAATCACGAAATAGTTCTCAGGTGTTATCTTGGCCTTGATCAACATGTTTATAATCTTCCTACTGCATCGCAAGTAGTTGCTATATGGACTGAATTTGATGATGAACAAAATGATAAATCTCCTCACATCCAAGTCTACACTCACTCGGGTACAAGTTATAGAATTCAATCTTACTATGCATGTTATGACCCACTTCAATATCCACTTTTGTTTCCCCGCGGGGAGTTTGGATGGCATCATGGCATTAAGTGGTTGATTCCACAAAGAAACAGGACCAATGTTTTAGATGAAGGAACCAATGTTTCTCTCCACTCTTTTACTGATCCATCTGAATTATTCGCTCTCGAAAACATAGGTAAGTTTGTCCTTTTGTTTTATCATTTTCCAGATATTTTTTAATTGCACGGTTTTATTTATCAATCTTATTTTTATTGTTACTAGCTTCTGAAGAAGGACACTATCAAAATGGTTTGGTTTCTGCTAGATAATATTATTTATATCGACTTCAAATGAGAGATTATGACAAATCCATGCTCCTCTATAGCTTAAGACTACTTTAGCAATTCGTTGTTGGTACTTATATAAAGATTGAAACATCTCGACTTAATTTTCATAGAAAAAAAAACAAAATGAGATACGGGCAACAATTTTGCAAGGCTTTTTAGATAGTATTAACATTGGTCAAACTAAAGGTTTTAGAATTGGCCGTCGAATGATCCTCCCATCTTTGTTTATCGGCGGTCCAAGGGACATGAAGCGACGTTATCTTGATGTAATGGCTCTAGTACAAAAATATGGTAAACCAAATATTTTCCTTACCATAACTTACAACCTTATGTGGAAAGAAATGCAAGAGAATCTCAAATTTCATGAGAAGGCGTAAGATAGACCAGATTTATTGACTAGAGTATTCTGAGCTAAATTTGAAATTCTAAATAATGAGTTAATCAGAAAACAAATCTTTGGAGATGTGGCCGTATATGTTTACATTATTGAATTTCAGAAGCGTGGATTCCCTCATGCTCATTTATTGCTGATACTTATGCCACATATGAAGTTGTTGAATCCAGATTCTTATAACCAGATCATATCTGCTGAAATACCTAATCCTGATCAAAATTCCAGGTTATATTCTCTTGTCATTAAGCATATGATTTACGGTCCTTATGGTTTTATGAACAAAGATTCTCCTTACATGAGAAATGGTGTATGTAAAAGCCATTATCCCAAGAATTTTACTCCTTTTGTTGTTTATGGTGAAGACAGTTATCCGTACTATAGATGAAGAGAAGATGGAAGGAAAGCAAAAATTTGCAGACATGAGGTTGATAATAGGTAGGCGGTAGCTTATAATCCATACCTTTTGATGCTACTTGATTGTCACATTAATGTTGTAATATGTTCAATAGTGAAGCTTGTTATGTACTTATACAAGTATGTCTTTAAGGGCCATGACCTTGAAAAATTTAGCAGTACTGATCAAGAAAATGCTACTATTGATGAAATCAGTAATTTCTGAGAAGGTTGTTGGATTTCACCTCCAGAAGCTTTATGGCACATATATGAATTTCGTCTAGCAAAGATTAATCCATCGGTTTATATACTACAAGTTCACCTCCCAGATCAACAGTTGGTTTCCTTTGACAAAAATGCTTATTTGTTTTATTTGTTGAGAAATTTCAACTTCTTGAAAACAATGCTGACCAAAATTTTCAAGATGAATTTGACAAATAAAAAGGTTGCAGAGATGAAATGTTTGTATAAAGATTTCCTAGAACATTTCTTTTGGAATCGAAGAACAAAAAAAAATGGTCAGAAAAAAGTCGAAGAAAAGTAATAGGAAGATTGGTTACTGTTGACCCTCGAGAAGGAGAAAGGTATTACTTGAGATTATTACTCACGCATGTTAAAGGACCAACATCATTTGATGACTTGTTAACTATTAATGGTCAGAAGATTAGCTGTTTCAGGGAGGCGGCACGACAAATGGGATTACTAGCATCTGAGTCTTACATAGAGCAAAACTTGAGGAAGTAGTCATCTTTCAAATGCCATCATCTCTCAGACTTTTATTTGCTACACTCTTATTATATTATTCACCGATAAATCCTAAGCAACTCTGGGAAACTTTCAAGGACGACCTTTGTTCTGACTACTAGTATTCTTCTTGTTCCTATAATATGTACACATTTAATGACGTTACAAAAATGGCTTTTGAAGATATTAATAAATCTCTACAGCAAATAGGGAAAAGTTTGGCCGATTATCATTTTATTGATCATCACTTTCATGTTAATTATTATCAACAACAAACTAAGGAAGTACAAAGTGAGATGAATATATAGTTTGATCCAAAAGACCTATTGTTACAATCAAGGTTAAACAATGAGCAAAAGCACATATTTGATTTAATAATGAATTCAATTTTGACTTCAACTGGTGCAAGTTTTTTTATTGACGGTCCTGGTGGAACTAGAAAAACTTTCTTATATTGAGCTCTCCTTCCAAATTTACGATCACAGGGGCATATTACAATTGTTGTCACCACTTTGGGCGTTGTAGCATCAATCCTTCCAAGTGTCAAGACAACTCACTCAAGACTTAAAATCCTGCTTGATTTGTCAAAGAAAAAAGTTTGTCAATTAAGCAAGCAAAGCAGTATTGCAAAATTGATATTTAAATCTAGTCTTATCTTATGGGACGAGGCTTCCATGGAAAAACGAGAAGCCATTGAAGCATTTCACAATTTACTTCAAGATATAATGGACTCTAATAAGCCTTTTGAAGGAAAAATTGTCGTATTTGGTGGAGATTTTTGTCAAACTTTGCCAGTTACTAACCAAGCAACAATAAAGCAGCAACTCATCGATTAAAGTCTTCTAAATTCACATCTTTGGCCACACATGCGTAAATTCTCTTTGATGATAAATATGAGAGCTGTGTCAAATCCAGCTTTTTGTGATTTTTATTGCGAGTTGGAGAAGGCACTGAGCCAATGTATGAGCAAGATCAAATATGCTTGCCAAAAGAATTCATTATTCCTTATGACAAGGATGAGTCTCTTAACAGGTTAATACTTTTTTCATTATATATTTTACTATCATTTTTTACAATTGCTATTACATTTTTCTTATATATCGTTATCCACACCAGGTTACTAGAGAACGTCTTCCCTGACCTAAGTTTATATTCATCTGATTTGCATCAGATGATAAACAAATGCGTGCTATGTCCAACAAATGATTGTGTTGATGAAACTAATGACATGTTGATTCAAAAATTATCAGGAAACATGCATTCATATATGAGTTTTGACAAGACGATTGATCGAAGACATCAAGCTGATTATGAAGATTTTCTCAATTCTTTAAATCCTAAAGGCCTACCTCCTCATAAACTCTTGCTCAAAGAAGGCTCCCAATTATGTTACTCTAAAATTTGAATCCAATTGAGGGACTGTGCAATGGAACAAGTTTGATATGCATACAATTAAAAGATCATACAATTTCTGTAGAAATTATGTTTGGACCTCACAAAGGAAAATTGATTTTTGTACCTAAAATTCCTTTACAATCTTCAAAAAACAAAAAAAGTGGAATTCCTTTTGTCAGAACACAATTCCCAATTCGTTTGTGTTTTGCAATGACCATAAACAAATCTCAAGGTCAAACACTTGATCATATTGGAATTTATCTTCGTCAACCTGTATTCTTGCATAGACAACTATATGTAGCTCTATCAAGAGCTCGAACTCCTGAATTAGTTAAAGTTCTTATTATTCCAGCAACTTTTGAGTTTTCAAACTTTGATCAAAAAACAAGAAATATTGTTTTTTGTGAAATTTTTGAATTAGTCAAATTATAAAAGATAAAAGTTCTTAAGAGGTATGTTAGCTATTTCTTTTATCACTTCATATAATTTCATTTCATGTAAAAAATTCTTTCTCTTGACTTATTCATTAAACATATTCTTTCAGCATGAAAAATAGTTTATTGATTAAGGATATTTTACCTAAAGCTCAATGGTGGTCTTGTGAAATAATTGGCTAAGAAAAACAACATATTGTCACTTCGCCTGCTACACCACCAAAAAGACAAAAGTTTGTCTTCTTTGATTCTGAGGTATAACAATTACAGTTTCTTCCATTTACATTTTTTAAACTTAATTAATTTCCTTATTATTAACAGGGATCACAAGTTGAGGGTATCACATTCAATAATGATATCTAATAGATGAGCAACATTTTGTAGCTATGTAAGAAATATATTATTTCTAATGCGATTGTGAAATCAATTCCGCCTCAATACCAAACCGAAAATTTGAAAATATAACGGATTATTACGAGTCGCACGATCATTGAACCTGTGCCAGAAGTTGAAACAATCATCCCCACAAATTTAACTTTATGCCTTTCAACAATCTCATGGATTGTGTAAATGACAAGCATAAATCAGTTGGTTAGATCCTTAATATATTTCTTCATACAATGTTCACAAAATTTTAATTGTATCTGATTATATTTATCTTTAACACATGATAGATATTTTATCGGTTGTTATTAAAGTCTTGGATAGAAAAGAAATCGTAAGAGATGGAAGAACTTTAACTGTGCAAAAATTTGTTATCTCCAACAAAGAGTAATTTTAATTCTCTATTATTCCTTATATTTTGCATGAACCTGAGATTAAATTTTTTTAAACATTTCCTTGTTTTTTTAAGACACCAAACGATTGTGCTGTCAATGTGGAATTCTTTTCTTAATAACGAGGGCCGACGTATTGTTGAATCCCAACACTCTTATCCAATTATTGTGTGTAGTAGACTGAAAGTTAACTTCTATAATGGTATTTTTTTTCTTCCTCATAATATTACCTGTTATTATTTATCTTTTTATTTTATCTTAAAGTTACTATTAAAAACTTTAGGTATTGCATTATCGACGTGGTTAGATTCAGCAATTCTCGTTGATCCACCAATACACAAAGTTGTCGATCTAAAAAATTGGTAATGTGTTATCTTAGTTGAAACATCTCTGCTCCAATAATTTATATCAAATTGTTCATCTTTTGCTTCTACTGTCAATAGCATTATGTCAAAATCTTTTAAAATTTTGATGCTTTCATAATTATAATTATTATGTTACAAATTATATAGAAATTTTATAAAATTTTTATGTTTTCATGTTTATAATTATTATGTTACAGGGCATGATGAAATAATAAGGAAATCAAAAACCTTATTAGCGAACGATCTTACCTTAGATATAATCCTGATATATCTTCCGGATCTCATAAGAAAATCACCAAAATCATGTTCTTAAATTCTGATAGCAAGGTAACTACATCTATATGTTCTTATATAATATTTGGTTTGAAACTTTTTAATCGAAATCTTGTTATGAGTTATTTCCAGATATCATATATTAAATTTAAAATTTCCTTTCAATATATCTTGCGAAAATACTGGTATATGGCATGCAAGAAATGTTTTCGCTCTACGGCTGCTATGTATGGAGTTCCGTTCACTTATAACTCTTGCAGGGAAAAACTTACCACTGAACCGAGGTTTCCATCATCTCTTTTCAATCTTCAATTTCTGCTTTTTCCTTCCAATCTGGATTTTGATTTTTTAACATGACGTTTTTACTTGCATGTCACGGGTGTGACTTTTTAACTCTCACTCGTCACCGCTTTACTAACATATATTATGTTGTACATATAATATCTTTTTTGCTTTCTATTCTAACTTTTTATATAGGTGCTGATTTGACATAGATTTGACCGACGAAACAGGTAGTATCACGGCTTCCATTTTTGGCGACCTTGCTGAAAAACTTTTGAATTTCACCACCATTGAAGTTATGCAATATTACAATGAGGTTATATTTTTCTTTTACGGTTCCAATTTAATATGCCACTAATTATCTTTATATAGTTATTTCATTGACAGTTGACATTTTTACATTTGTATAATAAGAACATGGAACTCCCTTCAGAGAAGGTGCACACAGAATTGCAAAGCGAGACATTTCTTCTGCATGTCAAACCAGTAAACATTTAGTCATCAGATGCAATCCAGTGATTTACAGTTGTTTACTACCGTAAAATTGATGATCACGAACTACAAAAGTCTTCGCTTTCGCCCACAAAAGATGACCAACTTTTAGCTGATGATCAACATGACGGTGCTGAAATTACACCTCTGCTTATTTCAGGTATTTTTCATTTGTCCTTTTTTATTTCATCTTTAGCGTGATCATCTATTATTTATGTATCTAGCATTTTGTTTAAAATAATCTCACCTTATATCACGTGGCTAATAAACTTTGATTTTTTTATATCTTTAGAACATTTTGCTGAATCTTCTTCATCAGTCAAACAGTGCCTTAATAAAAGATTCAACCATACTGAAAATAGTTCGCAGTCACTTACAGATATAATTATCAGTAATACTGAATCTGCCCCATAATCAAATACAGACGGTGATCGTGATAACAAAAACCCTAAACTTTCATAAACTTTTTATGTCAAAGAAACTGATCAAATGACTTTTGTAGCTTTTGTGCTTTTGCTTCATATTATCTTAAACTTTGATATTCTGGACATTGCATAATTCTTCTAGATATAATTCTCCATATCCACATGATAGTTTTTTTTGTTGTAAATACACGGTTGTTGATATTTTTAAATTAGTTGGATCATAACCCTCTCTTGTTTTTTATTGGAATGTTTAATTTTATAGTATATTATTATATGTATATATTATATTATATTATATATAATAAACTACTCTAACCACTTAAATACGCTTAAATCATTGATTAAATAATGAAATTGTATATAATTGTTAGTTATCTTTTAGAAAATTGTTCTCCTGTTTCTTAAATTTCTAATCGTTTAATTTATTTGAGAAATCTGAAAGTTATACCTTTAAGATTTTCGCATTCTTATTATACTGAAACAACATACTATACTCAATTTCCATCCAAAAATTGAAAATGTTGCATATTGAATTGAAATTTGACTTCTGCAAATAATTTGTATCACTACGTCTCCTAGTTTACTTCGAATAAAAAATCGTCTCATTAGGATGTCTAGACAAAAAGTTATGCTCAAAAGAAACGAGACTTTTCATTTTGTCAAAACAGTTAACCATATACAACTTCCATCCATAAATTGAAAACCTTAAAGACTGAATTAAGATTTTTCTTCTTCAGATAATTTGTAGTCCTATGTCTCTAGTTTACTCCAGACTAAAAATCATCTCATTTCAATGTCTAGAGAAGAAGTAATGATGAAAAGAAACAAGAATCTTCATTTTGCAATTACTTTCAAGTGCACAGACCAAAAACATTACACTAACAATTAGTGCTCACACCCATGAGCGAGAAAAGTCACGGGTGTGAGTGAATCATGCCTGTGCAAGAGCCACTAATGCCTGTGCAGGAGTCACGAGTATGAGTAAAACTCACCAGTGTGCATGCTCTTCAATTTCAATCCAAAAGTCAAAAATTTCAACTTTATATTAAAATGGCAACAATTATTTTTTTAATTTTTTCACACCATAAATTTCCAATTCATTCTATATATTTTAAAAATTTTTAGTGAAAATTATTATATATATTACCTTCTAATTAGATACATTTATGTATATCATATTAACAATAATTAGTAGTCCAAAAAAATTCATATTGGCTACTTAATCAAGTAACTATATGCTAAATTTGTATGCTAACATTATTATATATGTGTATTAAATATAATTGATTGCTTATACTATGATGAATATTTGTTATATCAAAATAAATAATTTTCCAATTGGACGAAATAATTTTCTCTAATCCAAACTATATAATAACTAATAATAATCACAGTAATTATTAATAGGATAACATATCCACCAACTGTTGCTATTTACTACTTAATCATGCATATGCA
>JANITX010000210.1:37905189-37918085 GCA_027564395.1 Erythroxylum ulei | reverse complement strand
GACGGAACTTGATATAAATTTGGTCAACTTAGAATGGCTTTAAAAATTACCAGATTATGTTTCCTCTTTTTCCTAATTCTCTAACCTCAAATCATTCTCCTAGCATTGTGTATATCCTAACTACAAATAAATCCAAGAAAATTCATTCAAATTAAATAACTGCCTTTCTAAAGTAGAGGGATTTGATAATGCAATTTCTAGAAGACAAAGGTTTAGGTATATAAGCATAAAACAATTCCAATACATTAGAAAGCTTCAGAATATCAAAGAGGAACTGAAGATCCTCAACAACGGTGAAAGTTGGAAACATCCACCAAAATCTGGTTTGCTCTAAGCAAAGACTAATACATGTGCAACCAAATTTGTATAAAATTCTACTAATGAGAGATTGTAAGATATGGAAAAATAGGTCCTCAATAGCTATAGTCAAGCATTAGAGTTTGAAAACTATATCATAAAGCAAAGATCTAGGAACTTATGGTTATCAGTGGGTTCTATCTCTACTTATTTTTTTTGGGAAAGTTGCCATAAGGAAAGCTTCCAATATAATTATGACTTCCAAAAAAAGGAATTCAACTATCACTGGACAAGAGCAACTTTTAAAAGAGGCAGTTGATTTGTTTTCCAACACCCTAGGTACACTATCAAATATCACCTCCTCAGTTGAATTACTCAGGGAAATTATCCAATACTAGTTATCTACTGATGAAAATCTCCTATCAAAATTAATTTCTAGAACAAAGATTCTACACTATCTAAAGTTCCTAAATCCTTAAAAAGCACCAGGGCTTGATGGGATAAATGACTTATTTTTAAAAAAGACTTGGCCTCCAATTGGGGATAATGTTATGGAGGCTATTAAAGAATTCTTTAAGGAAAGGAAACTATTAAAGGAATTAAACAGAATGTTCCTCACTTTAATTCCTAAATGTAAGGAACAAAGTTGAGGGCAACATTACAGACCAATAACCTGTTATAATTCTATATATAAGATCATTTCTAAGATATTGGCTAAAATAATGAAACAAGTCCTATCTACTCATATGGATATTAGTACAAAGCTTTTATTCTAAGGATACAGGTTAGTGATATTATCATTTGGTATGGGAAATCTTTAAATATTATACTAAAAAAAGGAGAAAAATTAGCTCTTTAAAGGTGGATTTCATAAAGCTTATAACACAACGTATTAGGTGTTTATCCTTAATGGCTTGAGAGCTTTTGAATTCCTTGAGATGTATGTAAAGTGGATTGAACAATGTAAAAGTCTTACTTAATATTCTGATCAACAGTGAACTCTCTATCACAGTAAAAGTTGCAAGGGACTTAGGCAAAGAGACTCAATAGCTCCTTATCTATTTGCAATAGGCATGAAAATCCTCATCAGGTTACTGATAAGAGTGGTAGAAAGAACCAAATCCTTCAAATACTATGCCAAATTTAACAAAGAGAAGACCTTAAGCCTAAAATTTATAGATGACTTATTCATATTCTCAAGGGTTGAAGCTAATTCTATCTCAACTCTAATAACAGCCCTAAAGATCTTTAATAGAATGTCAAGCATGCAGATCAACTATGAGAATAGTGTACTTTATCTTTCTGTTAATGCTTTCTATCAAGCTTCATGGCTCTCCAATTTAACAAGCTTTAAAGTCCAACATTTACCCCTAACCCACTTAGGAATCCCCATCTCTTCTATTAAATCATTGCTCATAGAGTATAAACCACAAAATCAAAGTCATAATTTTTAGTTGGACTTCTGAATGTTTGTCACTAGTAGGTACAGCTCATCTAATCTCCACAGTATTCAATTCCCTAAGAATTTATTAGGCTTCCCTTTTGGTACTTCCAAGCACAATTATCAAGCAAATTGAGAAAGATTTCAGAAGATTTCTCTAGAATGGTAATTTAGAGGGGGAAAATAAAGTAAGAATCATATGGAAAGAGGTTTGTGTTCTAAAAGCCAAATACAATTAGGTTTTATACCTTTAAAGGTGATCAATAGGATATTGTTGGAAAAAAGGCACATGGAGCCTACTAAAAGATGGAAATTTTCTATAGGTTAGGTAGGTTCATAGTCATTACCTAAAAGGGCAATACTTATGGAAATTCCCTTCTCTAAAAATGTCTTAACAGTAATGCTTAACACCCTTAAACTTAGGTAGAAGATTAAGGAAGGTACCATTTACAAAATAGGAGATGATATGAAGACTTCATTTTAGAGGGATAAGTGGACTGCATTTGAGGAATTAACAACCTAATTGACTTGTAGTTCCTTAAAACCATATACTAACTAAAGGCAATAGTCTTCCAAGTGTCTTCCAACAAAGACACACTAAAGGTAGTATTACTAGAATCTAGAATTTCGCAGTTCTTAAAGAATTGTGTTCTAAATCTTGCTAAAGAAGATACAATGTTATGGAGTGGCACTATATCCGAGGAGTTCTCTAACAAATGTATAAGGAAAATCCGTTTGAATGAAGAACCAAATGTTAGATGACATAAATTGGTCTAACGAAACCATCTACTTCCACGTGCAGCATACACATTGTGGATAGTGGCAAAGGAGAGACTACCTATAATAGATAGACTCATTTGCAATCCTTAATAGATGCTACCTTGTGAATCAAACATTAAAACAATGTATCTTCTATTTTTCAACTATCCATATTCAAATAGAGCATGGAATTCAATCATACAAAAATACATAATAAGAATTCCACAAAGAATATGGGGAAAGGCAGTCGTATGATGCATCAATGGTAACCATGGAAAAAGAGAAAAATGAGAGCATATTTGAGATTGTCTTTTCTTACCTGGTATTGAAGATTTGAAGGAGAAAAACAATTAAGCTTTCAGAGACAAAGCGAATCAACCTAGAATCTTCATAAACAATCTCCTCGATGACATTAAGGCACATATGATTTCTTACCAAAAAAAAGCTTTTCATTTCTATACAGATGAGAGAGAGACAGAGCATTATTCGATTTACACGTGGTTTTATTTCCTTAACCTTTAGTAGAGATGTGTCAAGCTTCCGTGCTTCTGTTATAAAACATGGACCTTGCATTATTTTTTATGCCATGAGGGGCCAGTAATAAAATATTTTCATTTATAAAAAAAAAAGTTGTTCTAAGATAGATAACTCGTGATTCAAAGTTTTTCTCGATCAAACTAGGATATGGCAATTTTTCATTTGTAGATTCATGCTCTTTTTAAAAGTCACTGAGAGTTTTAAAAAGACGTTGAGGATTATGGTTTAGCTTTCTTAAACCATAATTAAGAGACGTTGAGGATACCTTCACTATTTGTAGTTTCTAAAGGAAATTTTGATTGATTTTGCTTAAATTTTAGAATTTGAAGAAGTGATTCACCTTCTCAAGCTTAATATTTGAACTTTACATTTGGTCTCTAAACTCTCATAAATATTTATACTTAAAAATCATATAAAGTTTATACATGAGAGAAAAAAAAAGGTTTGGTCAAGTTGAGATTTTTTAAGTTTGACATGAGTTATTTAAGTTTCTTACAAGGAGGTACACATCTATTTATATAACAAAGAAAACGAAAATTGTAATGCAGTAGATAAAACCACACGAACAATTTGTTGTCTTTTATCTAAAATTCAAATTGTTCCCTGAATCTTCTTCATTAAACTTGATAGAAGAGGTGAGAAAGTTGCAAATCGGATTGAAGGTTGAAATGCAGAAAATGAAAAGGAAGGACGGAACCTCGTTGAATAAAATTGCGACAATGAGAGTGACTATGAACTGCAGTTGACCAGATTCAGCAGCCATATGCGTTGGATTACAAGATTCCTCATGAATGAATATGCTATTCTCTAAGTATTTCAACCCAAAATAAAATCTAAACTAAGTGTAGAGCTTTATTCCTCCTTGCCTGTCCTAGCAATGTCTCACAAAAGGAACAACATCATCTCGAGTCTTTGTCCTACAATTGAAAGTTGGCGGGGAGCGAAAACAAGGCTCCAGGGACAAGGCTTTTCCACAAGGTGGATCAGATTTTATTTGATTCACAGGCTTGTATAAAATCCAAGGCTTTAAACCTGCAAGACCGTGAGCAACGTAACCAAAAGTTGACCACGCACTAGTGACCAGTGTTGGGAATTTAGACCTCCTGAACCCACACCCAAGGATATTTGATAGACAAAAATATCAAAAAATAAAGAAATAATAACAACGCAAGAGAATTTATATGGAAACTCCCAAATCGGAGAAAAAACCACGGGCAACAATAAGAAAATCCACAATGTGAAAAATATTTACAATCACACAATTTTTCTCTCACCTAATCCTCCAATATACTAATACACATACAAACAAATACCCATAACAAATTCTCCAACTCTTACCTCAAAAGAGGAATTTAACTAGAGTCAAATTTGTCATATAAATCTTTGACTTTGTATTAGTGTATTAAACAAGGAGGTAGAAACCTCCTTATATAGGCAAAATCCTTGCCTCAATTGTTGTCCCCAACTAATATGGGACAACAAAGGAGTCAAAAACTCAACAACCAGCACATCGCTTAGGCTAAGAAAATTCATTTCAACCCAGGCCTTCATGTTCTGCAGATTGTCTTCAAATTTTTGTTAATTTACATAGCTTGGTTGTTATGCAGCTACCGACCCCCTGTTCTTGTTGGATTTGTCAAATACCTATTTCTTATAATTTCGTAGCACTCGAAATGTAATGATGTTATCAGAATAGCTTTAGAGCTTTGGTTTTTGGCAAGGAAAGCTTCAGAACTCTGCATGACTATTTCTGGCAACAGAGTTTGTTCAACAATGCAATCCACGATCTGTTCAATGACATGCCTAAAAGGATGAGTTCCTTTTTCCAATATCCTTAGTTGGATGCCAATATCCTCATTTGCATTAGCTAAGTAAGTATTGTAGAATCTGGTGATTTGTTCCCAAGCTTGATTATGATGGATGGAAAAGATAGCGAACCAAGTGGTGGAACACTTTATTGGGGAACAATTTTTCCAGTTCTTGTTCAAAACTTAGGATCATAAACAAATATGGTATGATCAACCAAGAGACATTTCTTAGAGGAAACTGGTATTCATCGCACTAGAATAGCTTTGTCATTATCATCGTAATCATATGACAGGTGCAGGTATAAAAAAGCCGGTGGTGAATCAATCAAAGTGTTTATGGAGTAATGTTTCATGACATTTCCATAACACCGAGGATGCCTTTGATTCAAGCTGTTGAATTCAAAGGGGAACTCAGGAGGTAGTGACCAGGATGCATTTGTAAATGGCTCACAGGAGGTTGGCTGTGATTTTTTTTTGCTGAATAAGCAAAACTCTGTTTGTTGAAAGTGCATATAGAAAAGCTGAAGCGATTGTCACAATCTTATTCCCCAAACCACTATAATCTACCCAGATTACGTAGCTTCATTCTGTGGGGTGAACATTTTGGCCACTCTCAATGTTAAGTAGTGTTGTGTTGTAAGACGTGGTGTATGATGGAAATCTTTTGTGAAGACTTTCATAATTAAGTAGCCTGGAAACAACATAGGAAGATGGTTTATGGATTGAATATTTATTGTTAAGTGACCATTTCACCACAATAGCTTAAGTTGTTGTGTGAGGCCAACTTAATTGATTTTATATATTCACTAACACACCCCCTCAAGTGAAAGCCCTTTGGGTTTGAAACTTGCACAGGCTTAATCTACCTTGTGCTAAATAATAGGTGGGTGGTAGGATTTGAACTCACGACTACTTGGTCACAAAAGCTTTGATACCAAGTTAAGTGACCATTTCACCACAACAGCTTAAGCTGTTGTGTGAGGCCAACTTAATTGGTTTTATATATTCACTAACATTTATGATACAGAAAAGTCCGATACCTGCTCAAACAGGATTCTGCATCAAACCTCGAGAAGAGTAATCCACCAAGCAATTTTTCTGTGTCATTGTCATCGAGCTGGCTTATCATCGAATAGGAGATGTTTTTTGCATCATAAAAAGCACAAAAATTCAGTTTTCATTCTTTTTGTAGGATGAATCATGGATCACAAGGATTATAACATATGCACTCACCAAGATCTGTACTGGCTTTAGCTTCTTCACTTGTAGCCTCAGCTTTAGTAAATCCCCTGACCCAATGGAACACAGGTACCTGGTAAAGGCCAGGATAATAAACAAACAAACAGATTGCCCTGGACTTCTTTGTACAGGATTGGAGCATCTTCATTGTGACTTGGCTTGGATGGGAATGTTGCTTCCCAGAAAATCTCATTGTTGACAGGAAGCCATAAATCTGCCATTTGGTGCTTGCAATCCACTTTTATTTCTTTACTCTTGTACCCATTACAAAAATACTATAAAAGTTCTAAATAATACCTTAGTACAAATTCTTGGATAAAGGTGTAGTCCTTAGACCTTTGTTTTGCTCATATCCCTGGATATTTTAAATCTTCCCTATACCAAATTTAAAATTAGATCAGTTACCTCCTCTTATGCCTAGACATTAGGATTGTACAATACAGGAACTTTTAAATAATACTTGATCTTAGAAACGAAAAATTAGGATGGGATAATACTTGAAATCTTCAAAATAAAAATTCAGTAACATATAGGCACTTTAATTTGTAAATAA
Organism: Erythroxylum ulei; assembly: GCA_027564395.1. Taxonomy (NCBI): domain Eukaryota; kingdom Viridiplantae; phylum Streptophyta; class Magnoliopsida; order Malpighiales; family Erythroxylaceae; genus Erythroxylum; species Erythroxylum ulei. Next base: position 37,911,451 of record JANITX010000210.1, on the reverse strand, counting down.
TTGTTGTGAATTAAACTTTGACATTCATAATTTAAACTTGGTATCATATAATTCAATTTCATTGACCTAATAAATAGACAACTAATTTGCAGAAATATATATATAAAGACAACTATGATCATTCATGTTAATAAATTAAAATGGGAATGGAAAAAAAGTCATCCAAAACGATTGAAGCGTACTGAACTCTTTAGACATGTCGTCCTATATACAGAAATTAAGATAAGAATAGTGTGTGGTTTCTGCTGCAACCTTATAAATAGCCATCATGTGGAATGAGAGCTATATGATGACATGAGTCGTGTACGTGCACTACTCCACTATATGCAGGAAGTAAGAAATTACATAATATACATATGCTATTGGAATAAAGAATAATGAACATTGCAAAGTCAATAAATATAAACCACCAGGAAAGAGCTTGATATAGTTAGAAAAGCTATAATATCTGTCCAATGCAACACCTATATATTCTTTTTTTTATTTGATTCAATCTTTTGATTGATGATATTTTTTTTTGGAAACTAAATATTGAATTGAATAAAATAAGACAATAAGACGTTTAGAGCATAAACTGAGCATGGAAGAAACCTACACAATTACTAAACTGTAAAAAGTACATAAAAACATGCACAACAAACCATGTAAAGGAGAATATTTGACTATCGGCATACAACTCCTGGTTTAACAATCTCAATTTAGAAATACGGAGATTCAATCAGGAAAATTCATTGAAGAGCCTGTTTTTCACCAAATTTCCCAGAAGGTCGAGGATATGCTAATTGCGTTTTACCTTAGCAAATATAATGCTACAGTTTTTTCTTTTCTTTTTATCAAACTTATGAATTCCATTAAAGTTTGATGCTTCTTTTATTTTTCTTAGAAGATACTCCAAAAGAAATCTTTAAATTAATATAATCCTCTTTGTTTGACTAATTTAGAGCTGGCTAAGAGGGACTACATTTAATATGTATCTTGTGTTAGAAAAAAATATAGAAGTTGTATTAAAAAATAAGTGTTTATGGTTTTTTGTTCTCTATGATAGGAAAAACAATGATAGAGAAGAGTGGATAATCATGGATTCTACCTCAGTAGATAATTTTTCTTTGATTGCTAGTCACAAAATGAATGAGAACATGGGGACAATATGTTTAAACCAAACCAGCTTATGTCAAAATATCTTGAGAGCTCTATTTCTGTTAAGTTGTCTACATTAATTATTGGAGTAAAAACATAAAGGGTGCCTTAACTAGGTGATATTATCCCTATTAGTGGAATCAAGGCAAAAGTTAGGAGTGATTATAAACAGTTCATGTATGGTTATATAACTAATATTATATTTATTCTCCTTTATGACGTTTATTACTAAAGCCAAGTTTGGAATTATGCCCCTTACAACTAAGTAGTCTATATTATCGACTAAAGGACCTAAAGTACTCTAATTATCTTGCCAAAAGTTAGTGTTAGCACCATTTCTGGATTTGTATTTGAACTCAAGGCTCATTTGATCCTTTAGCTTTAGGATGTGTAACATAGTCTCAGAAGTATTTGTTTATGAGAAGATAGTCTATAAGTTTTGATGTTTCAAATAATAAGTGTGAAACCATTAAACCAATTGGGATTTTTTATCAACCAAAATCATCCATTCTCTCTTTGCCATTAAAACTTATTGCTTAGCTTGATTGGTCCAGTTTCAAATCCCCCTTCTCCTTAGGCAAGCAAACATTTTCCCATTTTACTTTGGCAACAAAACGCTTTTAATGTCTCATTACTAGAGAAAGCTCGTAAGCATCTCTTCTATAATTTTGATCAACCTCTTAGGAAAAACTATATAAGATGACCAATATATATGCATAGAATTAAGGACATGATTCATCAATTGAACCCTAATTACAAAAGAGAGACTCTTATTACACCAGTTGTTAGTCCTCTTTTGAATTCTTTCAATAAAAGGAAGAAATTCTCTATAAGCTGGCCTTTATAATAAATAAGAACTCCTAATTATATGAAAGGCAGATGCTTAGTTTGAAGTTCGGTCATGTTAGAGATCCAAGGAGCAAGGTGTGAAGCAACTAAGGAAATGAAAATATGACTCTTTTCTTTATTCATTTTTAGAGAAGAAATTTCCTTAAATATTCTAATGGGTGTCATTAAAGCACTAATAGAGTGAGGATCAATTCTTGATTGAAGTAGGAGATCTCCAAAAAAGGAAATGATTTCTATTTTAAGTTGCTTTATTTAATATGGAACTTATAATTCTTCTCCAGTCTTATTACATAGCTAATGAGCCTAGACATTCCCTTAATGCTTAAGGAGAAAAGGTAAAGGGATAAAAGGTTACTTACCTTAATCTTTTAACACCTTTAATGAGCTTTGTTAGTTCCATATTTACTATGATGTTATATGAAACCATAATTATATCCATATTTACTATGATGTTATACGAAACCATAATTATACATTATTAAATCCAATTTGTGAATTAAGCAGAAAATCTAAATGTGATCAAGGAATTGATAATGAAGCTCCAATCAATAGATTCAAAGGCATTGTAGAAGTCTATCTTAATTGCATAACTTTAATTGAATAGCTCTTAAGCAAGAAGGATATTGTCTCTAATTTGCCTCCTTTTTATAAAAGCTCCTTGTGTTTTATTGACAAGAGGCTTAAGTACCACTTTAGGCCTTGAACCAAAGAGTTTTATAAACAATGTAGTAAGAGTAGATATGTCTAAATTGTTTCAAAGGACTTAGATCTGGAACCTTTGGAATAAAACTTATGAAATTCTTATTGATTTCTATCAGAATTTTTTTATTACCAAATAATTCCTTAACATTATTTGTGATTATATACTATGTAATGTGCCAAGATTTTGAAGATAGAAGGCATTAGGCCCATCTAGACCGAACGTTTTATTAGGTTGAAGATTAAAGAGATATTTTCTACTTTAGTTTCATTAAAAGGTAGTATCGACAAATCTACATCATAAGCTAAAATTCTATTTTTGATGTAGGAGTTTAGCATACTATATTATAGAAGAGTTGTTAGAAGAAGAGCAAAGAGAATTAGTGAAATGAGAATGTGATTCCTTCAATAAAAGCTTGAGTGTGAGATATAGAACCATCTTACTTTTAATGAATTGTTATTATATTGAAGCTTCTCCTAAGGAGAACAAACTTCTTCAAAAATGAAGAGCTCTTATCTTCATAGTTAAGTCAATGGACCTGAGATCTCTATATTAGTAAAGAATAATTAACATCTACAACGAGAACATAAGCTTATAAAGATGTTACTTCCTCTTATTGTCTTTCTACATTTATTGGATCTTAGTAAAGGAGTTATTGTGCTTGCATCAATCTAACTTTTGAAAAAGTAACATTTTGTTAAATATTACTATAATTATGCTATAATTTTGTACTCCTTCTTACTCTTTTGTAGTTTTCTCATGTAAATAAAAGATTTGAACCCCTCAAATTAGTGGTTTAGACCACTGAAGATGGCCCTTTCAAACCTTCATCATTGACTATGAAGTTATTAAATTTGAAAGGAAAATATCTCTTTCGCCTCATATTTAGATTGAAGAAGCAATAGGGGAATGACTTGAGAAAAGGACATCACTGAATATTGCTAAGCTTTCAATGAATTTACTTAACCATTGCTATTCACCATAACTCTGTTGAGGTTTTCTTCAATGACAATCTTCCTTATTGCTCTTTATTGTACATGAAAAATTGTCTTTCCATCTTGCGATCAATGATTCTAATAAGGCTTAGTCATTTATAATAGTCTTCTGAATGGTTTTTGATAAAAACATTACCTTCTTCTTCTAAAGGATAAAGGGTACCATTTCTCCAAACAAAATCCAAGGATTTTGAATGTATCTCCTATAAGTAACATATAAGATAGATTTCTCCTACATGAGCTATAAATCCATATGGAGAAGTTGATCAGTGATTATAGTATGAGTTATCATTATTCCTAGGATCAAAAGATAAAGAATTGTAATAGGAACTATGTTTTGTAATAACATGCCAATTATGATTTGAAAAACCAAACTTCTACCCACTCTCTTCTTTCAACTTGGTTTCCAAAAGACTAATTAAATATAGTTTAATATCCTATAAATATTATTGACACTATAAATATTCTTGACAGAGTTGTTATTTTTAGGGTTATTTAGCCCTCTTATATTTCAAGAAAGAAGTCATTGAAGAGAGAGAATTGGGTGGATACCTTGTTCCTCCTTTTATATTTCCTCATAGTATTATTCATTATATCATTCTCACACTCACTAGAAATTTGAATGATGGGGGAACTGTAACTTAGAGCCTTAGAATCTAAGCAATTGGAAGCTTGCTCTATAGTAAAATTATGTCATGCCTAGGCTCAAGACTAGTTGTAAGTTGAGGATCTAAAGTAGATGCCTTTGAGTTTCAATATCTTCTTTTTGAGAGTTCTCTATATCAAGTTCTAAATTATTATTAAAGGTATTTTGGAATAAAGTGTTTATAGGTCCATTCACTTCCTAAGCATACATTTCTTTTTCCACCTTCTTTGTTACATGCAACTTCCTTATCTCCTAGAAAGCTTCAATAGGGATCTATAATTTCCCTTGATGATAAGCCTAAGGTGATGCAAAAGAGCTTAAAATTTAAAGAAAAAATAATCAAGGAAAAATTAGCCTACCACAAGCCTTAGCTTGATGGGATGAAGATTATACTAGTTAATACTTCTTTTATTTTTCCTACATCATTGTGTCGCTATTGATATTAGATTAAGACGTTATCTTCACAAATTTTATTTGTCTCATTAAAGGAATTAAATCTGGTAGCTTGTGACTAATAACCACAATTACACAAACTCTTGCATAATTGACCCTTTTATACTATATATTTATTTATACTAATAGATTTTTCTATAAATATTTCCATGACTAAGGTCACTAATGGTATAATACTCTAGATGGATGTTGTGGTTATTGATCTAAAGTGGAAGCTAATTTTGTTTTAGTTTATGAAGTTGAATTCCAGGTTTCCACTTCTGGAGAAAAAAGATATATTTTTGAAATGCTAAACACAACTTTTCAAAACCTTATGAACATTGAGAGGAGAATCAAACTTAATCAGACAAAGGCTATCCACATTAAGTAGGACATCCACTAGTCATGAGTTCTATTATTTTTGTGTCCAAACATATAATGGCAAAAAGTTGGCCTTTTATCTAAAAGGAAACCAATCGTTGTTTTTACTATTTGGAAATATCCTATCTAAAAACTCTAGAGGAGGAGCTACAATAATATGCCTTGCTGCCAAGGATTAGGAACAAAAGTGGAGATATATTACAAGTTAAGAATCAGTTAAAACTTGCCTCCGAGAACAATTTAAGAAGTGGTCATTATAGTCATAATTCTTGAGAAGAGGAATATTAGAGCTAGTTGCAAGTCTTGAAGTCCTCTGGTTAATATTGTTAGAGAGTCCACATTCATTTACACAACCACAGGCCTAGCATACGGGCTTAGTATTTTACATCCACGAGGCCCAACATTATTTGCCTCTTTTATCTGCTTTCATCCTTTTGCCTTGTCTGCTTTTGTCTGCCTTTGTACATTTCTTTGCCTTTGCTTTTGTACAGCCAGCAGCCACCATTTCGTTACTCACAGGTTTAGCAGGACTCTCAACCAATAACAGTAGGGTAGCTTCTGTATATATTGCACACAATGTTTTAATGCAAGTATGAAGGAAATACCTTTCTTCATCTCTACCGAGTAATCTTTCATGGTATCAGAGCCACCTCCTTCTCCAACCCTAACCTAAAATGTCAAATACAGCAGATATCAGTGGCACTAGTGCCACACACATACCAATAAACCAAGACCATGAACCCTACTCTGTCACAAATACTGAAAACCTAGATGCTGTGCTAGTCACAACACCTTTCAATGGCAACAACTTCATTACCTGGAGTAAATCCATAACCATAGCTTTATGTGCCAAGGATAAACTTTCTTTCATCGATGGGACCTGCATTATGCCCACAGAAGATGTAATTTTGTCAGCAAAATGGAAAAGAGCAGATAGTATGGTGAAATCATGGATTCTCAATGCCATGGTCAAAGAGTTAAGTGATGCATTTTTATCCTTTCCTACAGCTAGAGAGCTTTGGGTGGAATTGCAGGAAAGATTTGAAGAAGCTAATGGGCCACTATTGTACCAAATAGAAAGGGAAATAAGTTCCCTAAAACAAGGTACACTCACTGTTTCTG
>JANITX010000210.1:37894113-37905089 GCA_027564395.1 Erythroxylum ulei | reverse complement strand
TGTTTCGCCTTTGTTTGTCCCACTTTCGTTTCACTTTGGTCATAAGATCCGTTTGATTCGTTCCGCCACTTTGTTTTCGTTTTCATTTTCCGTCAGTTTCCGGTTGGGGTCCAGTTTCGAGATCGGGTCCCAATATGCATAAAAGAAGACCCAGCTATGAGCATTTGAAAACCTTTGGATGTTTATGCTTTGCCCTAGACAAAACACCAAACAGAACCAAGTTGGATCCTAGGTCAAAAAGATGCATTTTCCTTGGGTACATGCCAGACTACAAGGCCTATAGAGTTATGGACTTGGACACTAAAGCAGTGTTTGTATCAAGAGATGTAGTGTTTCATGAAAATAGTTTTCCCTATGCAGACCAAGGCCCAACCTCTACACAGACAACTGACCCCTTATTCTCAAGCATTCTCACCAATGAAGGTGCAGACTACCCCATACAAACACCAATTACCACACAACCAGCAGAAAACATGTCCCAACCACCTGATAATACCCCACCCGATAGTCCACATGACCAAAATACCATACCTATTGCACCCACACAAAGAAGAAGCAGCAGAACCCACTTACCTCCCAAATATCTGCAAGATTATGTACTCTAATCCACTGCTCAGCAATCCACTCACTCCCTTGCTGATTGTAATGCTGCATTGCAAGTCCATTGTCCTGCAGGAACAAATGAGGAAGGATTAAAGTCACTCAACATTAAGCACAGCAGCAATTACAACATCTTTATAGGTAATGTATCCAGAACTTTTGAGCCATTATCTTATGAGACTGCTAGCAAAGATAAAAGATGGGTACATTCTATGAATGAGCAACTGTCTGCATTGGAGAAGAATGGGACTTGGAAACTGACTGAATTACCTAAAGGAAAGAAGGCCATAGCCTCAAAATGGGTGTACAAAGTGAAGAACAATTCGGATGGAACAGTGGCAAAATTGAAGTCTAGACTTGTAGCCAAGGGTTTTAGTCAAAAAGAGGGGGCTGACTATTCGGAGGTGTTTTCCCCAGTGGCAAAAATGGTAACAATAAGAATATTCCTAGCCCTAGCTGCCTCCAAAGGGTGGCCAATACTTCAATGTGACATTAATGATGCATTTCTTTATGGTCACCTAGAGGAGGAGTTATAAATGCTACCATCGCAAGGTTATACTAGAGCTAAGGAAGGACATGTATGCAGACTCATTAAATCAATTTATGGCTTAAAACAGGCTGGGAGACAGTGGCACAAAGAACTGTCCTCCAAATTATCTTTAATGCAATTCACAAAATCAGAAGCAGATCATTGTTTATACACTAAGGGTACAGGACATGCTTTCATAGCAATAATCATATATGTGGATGACATTCTAATAACAGGGGAAGATGAAGATCAAATCGTGTCGGTTAAGAAAACATTAAACTCAAAATTCACCATCAAGGATCTTGGGTATGCTAAATTTTTCCTAGGGATTGAGATAGCACGATCAGAAGAAGGCATGATACTTACCCAAGGCAAATACATCCGACACCTTCTTCAAGAGACTGGACTGTTAGACTGCTCACCCTGTGCAACCCCCATAGTTCCTGGCACAAAATTAACAATCGAGCATGGTGAGCAACTCGACAAGCCAGAAGAGTACAGAAGAATAGTAGGAAAATTACAATACTTAGGGTTTACAAGACCCGACATCACGTATGTTACCCAGCAACTCAGCCAATTCATGAGTAACCCCCGACTACCACACTGGGAGGCAGCCAAAAGGGTACTGAGATACCTAAAAGGAACGCAAAATCTGGGGATCTTTTATGCATTTAAAGAAAGCCCTAACCTTGCAGCATTCTCCGACTCTGACTGGGGAAGCTGTACCTTCACCCGGCGTTCTCTGACTGGGTTTTGTGTCTTCCTCGGAAACTCACCGATCTCCTGGAAAACAAAAAAACAGTCGACGGTGAGTCGCTCTTCAACTGAATCGGAGTACAGAAGCCTAGCTTCAACTACAAGCGAATTAAAGTGGATCACTCAAATCTTACACACTTTTCAGCTTCAGATTCCGAAACCCATACCTTTGTACTGTGACAACCAGGCGGCGATTTACATCTCTCGAATCCCAGTCTTCCACGAGCGCACGAAACACCTAGCGATCGACCTTCATCTGGTTTGGGATTGCGTCATTCTCGGATTCCTCGAGCTCAGACACGTGAACACGACTGCCCAACTTGCAGATTTGTTCACGAAGCCTCTGACTGCCCGAAGCTTCTCGACTCTCCTTTGCAAGCTCGGTGTTGTCGACTTTCACCCCCAACTTCGGCTTGACGGGGGCGTGTTAGAGAGTCCACATTCATTTACACAACCACAGGCCTAACATACGGGCTTAGTATTTTACATCCACGAGGCCCAACATTATTTGCCCCTTTTATTTGCTTTCGTCCTTTTGCTCTATCTGCTTTTGTCTGCCTTTGTACATTTCTTTGCCTTTGCTTTTGTACAGCCTACAGCCACCATTTCGTTACTCACAGGTTTAGCAGGACTCTCAACCAATAACAGTAGGGTAGCTTCTGTATATATTTCACACAATGTTAAGGAAATACCTTTCATCTCTACCGAGTAATCTTTCAAATATGTCTAAAAGAGGGAGGAGAGAGCTTGACAGTGCAGAGGGGAAGATAGGGATAGAAGGAGGATTGAAAGGCAGGACAATAGATAGAAAAAGGAGAATGTTAACCAAATTCAGTTCACAAGTTTGATTATGAGTTACATAGTATCAAATAGGAAAAGAAAGTAACTAAGATAATAGGATTCTTAAAAAAATCATTACCATAACCAGAATATAAGGAAGTGGAAAACTTAATAAAAAATACAAAAAGGAAAGAAAGAATAGAAGAAAGTTGAGAAAAACAAAAGACTGGTAGAAGATCTCTAAGAACGGGAAGAAAAAGAAGAGAAGAAGAGTACGTAGAGAAATAGTAAAGAAGGACAATAGAAAAGGGAGAAATAGAAATAATAAAATAAACACAATAAATACCGAAAATATCTAGACCAACTAAAAATAAGAGACTAATACACGAGAGTTGAGAAAATAAATATTGAAAATAAATAGTTTTAAGAAAGAACAAGATCATTTCACTTTAACTATTTAAATTGTCTTATCGATTTACCATGTAAAATGGTATAATATTTAATAATTTTAAATAAAATTAATGCTAAAATGCTTAATATAAGAAAATTATTTAAGTGAAGAAACCAACGTATATTATACATTAAAATCATTGAGTAATATGTTAAGAAATTTATAAATAATTTTAATAAAAATTAAATTATTTGTAAGAATATTATAATAATGAATGTTACAAATCATTAAAATGAATGCTTTAAAATATTTATAAACTATAAATTTATAAAAATAAACACATTAAAATCAAATTATAAATAAATTTTATGGATTTATAAATATAAATATTAAAAAAACAATTTTCTGTCAAGTTAAATTTTATTTTTTTTGTTTATAGTCATCGAGTATAATCTATTAGAAGTCCGTTGACCCAAGCTTATGTTAACGTTCTGCATCTACAGGTTCTATTTGCTATAAAATAACGAGGGTGGCCTTCACGTTCAGGTGTAGCAGGTAAATCCTTGGGCAAAGACAGACAACAGGCAAATGATTGAAGCTTATGAACAAAGTAGTAGTACGCACGTCATCGAGAACCAGAAAACACTCATATCTGTCAATAACAGCGAACAGCGGTGTATATAAACAGCGAACTTTCCAAATGGCCCGGAAACCCACCTTTAAGCGCTTGTTCTCCGGTTTCAAACAAAATATGGAACACAGCCAGCTCACAATTACCATATGCTCTCTCCTGCTTGTCTGTGTCACTTTCCTTTGTGCATCAGCCTATGAAAGCAACTCAGTCGAGCTACCAGAGATGAAAGTGGATGTTGTCGTTGAAGGTATGGTGTATTGCCAAAGCTGTGAGCATTATGGATCATGGTCTTTGACTGATGCTGAGCCAATCCCATTGGCTAAAGTTAGTGTCATTTGCAAAAATTACCAGAAGCAAGTGACTTACTACAAGGCATTTGAAACTGATACGAAAGGTTACTTCTACGCACAACTTGATGGCTACAAGTTTAGCAATAACCTTCTGGACCATCCCCTGCAATCCTGCTATGTGAAGCCTGTTTCGTCCCCTATTGCCAATTGCAGCCTCCTCACCAATATTAACTATGGACTTGACGGTGCTCCACTTCGTTATGAGAACAAGATACTTCGAGGAAGCTACTATGAAGCAGTGATCTATGCTGCTGGCCCTTTGGCTTTCCGACCAGCTTATTGTCCCCCTGAAACTCAAGTTTAAATGCCGTACCATTGAATTTTGAAACATCTTCTTTGTAGTTTTGTTCCTTGTCTTTCCTACTCATGGTTGTCTAAGACAATGTTGGCAGTTGTTCTATCTTTAAATAAATGAAGTGTCCAGAGTTTTAGCTGCTCCCTCTCTAACCCTTCTCTTATCATCATCATCACACTTAATCAGAAGTCCCGCAATAAAGTAAAGTCTGATTATACGCGGCCTTACTCCTACATAGTCCAGCCTCTCTACCCCTTCTCTATATTTTGATATCTCTGAGAGAAATCGATAACAAAGACAAGCTCAATGTAAAAGAATATAAGAAGATTTAAAAAAAAACATTCACATGCTAATTTCATATTCAATCCACTCAGTGGAGTAGGACCACAAAGATCCCATTCATTTCAATATTTCAAAACTCTGTTAAATAGGCCTGATTAAGCAAAAGTTCAAACTAACAATATTGGCAATCCAACTGCTAGTTGAAACTCTCTCTAGACAACCATCAGTTGTTCCTAAAAGTCCAATGGCATTCCAAACATTTTATTTATTTCATCCATGGCTTCTTTGGTAAAAACTGTTGGCTCAAACAGATCTTTATCTCTTCTTCCAGACTTTTCTGGTGGTTGAACTTCTTGTTTGTGTTCCGCATCATCATCAGGAAGTATTGAAAACCCACTAAAATCTTGTTTCCTAACTGGTGTTCTATACTGTTTTTTGGATCTCTTGGTCTGTACATAATCTATTGGCTCTCCAAACATATTGTTTATGTCATCCATGGCCTCCTTCAAGTTGATTGTCGGATCTACTAAACCATGGTGGCAAACATTTTCCACCACTGGTTCATCTGATATAGTAGTTCCAACAAACCTGTGAACTACGGTATCCTCCCTTATCTTCAATCGAGGTGAACTCTCTGAATCCTCATCTTTTGGACATGGGAACACAAACGCATTTAAATCTAAAGCAGATGAGTGAGAACCCTCCACCAGATTTTGAGCTGCATCATACTCTAATTTGACATCGTTGTCAGTTCTTTCTCCGTAGTCACAAACATCTTTATCATCAACAAATATTTGCAATGGTTCCTGGAAAGTCTTGCAATATTGCATTCCAGTAGCCACCTTCTCTTCTTTTTGATGCAATAATTCAGATTTGATCTCCAAGTTTTCATCAGAGAAGATATGGAAACCATTATTCAAATCTTTTTCCAGTTCTGACTCCCTTCTGTTCGACCTTCTACTAACAGGAGCAATCTCCAAAGGCTCTCGAAACATGTTATTGATGTCATTCATGGCTTCCTTCATATTAATGGTAGGATCCACAAGTCCATGGTGGCAGGCATCTTCTGCCACAGACTTCCCAACTATAGCAGTATCTACAAACTTCACCACCACTGTGTCATCACCGCACATCTTGGGTTCTTTTGATTCTTTTTCTTGACCCCCTTGCTGCCTAGAGATGTATAAACATGAATTTTCTAAAACACCCACATGTTTTGATTCCTCTGGCCTCTTTACATTATGATAGCCAGAATCCTTTTTGGACGCAGTCTCCATGCTATATGCATTGTTCTCTTTGTTTTTTGCAGAAAAAGTGGGTCTTCCACCAGTTCTTTCTTGCCGCTGAGGTCATTTTCATGCATAGTCATGCATTAGAAGTGGAAACAAATGTAACAGGCAAAGTCAATGAAAGATCTACCTGGATTTTCTTGTTTCTATACCTCTCCATGCGGTGAAGAAACTGTTCAAACGACTTCTGCAGTTCATCAACAGGCTCGGCAAGGCTATGCCAAGGTTGGTAGAGAATATAGCTTAAATTTAGTATATGAAGAAATCATTTCATACCACTAAGAACAATAAAGAATAAATCCCAATAACATTTGCTGACATCTAACAAACTTGTTAATTTCGTAACGAACTTACTTTTTCACCCCTAAATGGTACATCTTCTCAGCCTCGTCAAATGCCTTCATCTTCTCATAGTAAAGAGCATACGCTTGGTAGAACAATGCTCGCTTCTTCCCTATGTGATTCATTTCCATGGTCCTCAACAATGCTTTTGGCTCATCCACATAGTCCATCTGATCAATCTCAACCAAATAGTAAATTCAGAACAAATTTCATAGAAGCAAACCTTGGCTGACAAGAATTTCCCCAAGGTAAACAAATAAAATTTTTGTAGTTACTTTCACCATGAATCATACTCGTCTTTGAAACTAAATCACTGACCTGCAACTCTCTCTTTTATTCAGTTCTACAAATTACTGACCTAATTTCCTCGGATAGTAACATTGGTTGCTGAGAATGCTTATCAACTACACTATACTTCAGCCTATTAATATCTCAGCTTAATTGTTCTGGTTAGGTCACAAAGAAGAGAACTAATATAGGAGAAACGGACATTACAGGTTCAGTATCGAAAAGAATCACTCATTTCCTTAGCAAGGTTCATAAATTACGCAGAATTGGACAAGTCAACGATCTCAGAGACCCAAAAGAAGTAAAGAAAAAAGAATGGTGTTGAGTTCATAACCAGATGTAACCAGACACGAAGGTAGCGCAAGTCGTTTCTGTATCGGCGATCAGAGTAAAAAGTCTGAGTACATTTCTGAAGAAACCGAGGCATCTTTTCCTTCAATAGATTAGAAGGTAGAGACTCCTTCATCTTCTTAATCCCTCTGCAAGTAAATCCAATTACAAAAGGAGCAAATTTGCAGCAAATATTAACATGGAAGCATACAAAGGGAGAGAGAGAGAGAAAGATGGGAGTGATGTACCGTAGCCATGGGAGAAGAGGGTCGTTTCCGGAATAGGATTTAATGTCGGAGATTAGAGAAGAGAGGAGATGGTTGTGGATTGAGTTGGTTTCCATTTACGCTTAGATGAACAGAAGCAAGTGAAAAGAAAGTAACAGAGACTTTGGCGGAAGCGCGTCTGGGCGCTTTCAAATTTGTAGGCTTCAATTTTTGGGTTTGGGCATGATACTCGTTGTCGGATCACAACGATGGGCCTCTTGTCCCCTGTGCTTATGTTCTCGGCAGTAAATATGCTCACTAGCACACGGCGTACCTTTCTAAGAGCCGTCTGATTATGCTTATTTTTTATGTTCTGTTTTTTCTAAATAGAAATAAAACTTTATTTATTTTTTAATATTAATCTTGCCTTACTTTTATTATTTGATAATAATTCAATATTAAACAAAAGTTAACGTTAAATGAATCAATTAATTATATTTCTTATATAATATTTATCAATAAATATTATGTTATTATTTATTTAAATTTTTAAACTTCATAAATGATTTTTAATTTTATGTATGCTTAATATATTAAATAATTATCATGTTTCGTACTAAAAAACTTACTTACATTATTAACCTCAATCAAAAACTATCTTAAATATGTAATAAGAATATTCTAAATTTTGAAATACTTGTCTTTGATGTATAATTAAAAAAAGTAATGAAGATACGTAACATTAAAAAAAATAAGGAATGGATTAAGTGAAATACCTCGCAACAATTTGATATTTATCAAAAGAAAAATAAATTTTTAAAGTCAATTTGCATGCAAAAAATAACTTTTATTGATTTAATATATCAGTTAAATAAGTTAATATTTAATTTAAAAGATGACAAATTTTAAAGTGTAAATTTTGAGTTTTTTTAATTCAGCATTTAGTTAAATAATGAACTTTTTATAACTTTAATAATTTAATTTAAAATGTTACTTCGCTTAGTAATTTATTGATGTAAGATTACTCAAGATAGAATATAATATAAAACATAATCACGTAGATTATGTTAATTAAGATTATTTCATATGCATATAAGACAAAGAATCACATACTTAGATTCTTGTTATAGTTCCACCGATTAAAGAGCTTTTGTTACCAGTTTTACTGCAGAGATCTTCTCTTATTTTGTGTATAAAACTTGATGGAAGAAAATAAGAAGAAACAAAGACACGCAGATGTCTTTTCTCTTAAGGTTTCGGTTTTTATTGGTTTCATATACAACCAATAAACTTAACTACCTTTGGTAGTTATTTCAAGAACATTGGCCATAATACCCTTCATGGGTGTATATGAGTCATTATCTCCCACTCATACATGATGGGTTTAATCTCATTAAAAAAAAAAACTCTGTAGTGTTCATACTTGTTCAATAACTGATGTGACCAGCATATGACGAGAGCACGTTATCATATATCTGTTATGAGTACATGACATCTCGATTAATAAATTGATCTTGAGACTTATGAGTCCTTGAGTAGACATTGTATGATATACCCTAGGTCATATCTCGCATTTGCAATTTTCTTTAATCTCATTTAGTTTTTTGTGTCATGACTGTATTTAAGTTCTCTACTAAAGAAATGATGGCCATCTATGAATACTTTTTCATGCGAGTCGTTGATGTCAAAAAATAAATGACCTTCCTTTGTTCTCAATTCTCTTTTAAATTAAATTTAATTTGCTTTCCTAGAATTATTCCATAGGATCACACCTTGCATGATCTTTTGACAATAACTTAAAATAGCAAACCTTAAATTCAATTCTCAATAATGAAACAAGAGTCATAAGGGTATATGATGAGCTTCTTCTCAACCTCAAAGGGTCTCACACAATGTAAGATGAGATCTGGCGACTTACATTAATCCCTTTTTATGGTCAGTTGTGCACACATGGTACGAATCACGTGCTACAGTATTTACCTACTTCATTTAACTTGAACATCTTTTATTCAAGAAATATCGTACAAATGATAGTTCAAACATACTCAATGTTTAACTTGAGTTCACTTATCTACTTAAAAACTTATTCAGAACTCACATTTGGCAACGTAAGATAGATATAGTGATTAATAAATCACGTTGAACCAATTTCCTTATGGCATTTATGGTTTAAGTTTCTTGCTCTCAATTATCACCTAGATAATAAACTTCAAACATGCCTCATCTCTAGCGAGCATAAACACCAAAGGTGATTTCCCGTGTGAGAGGGTCAATCTATAATCTGTCTCATATACTTGTGATTCATCCCAAAATATATATATGCATAAAAAAACATATATTCATGAATCAAATGATAGACAATGAATAATCTTCATCATACATTATATGCAAAATATGACATTATAATGAGTGAACATACACAGAGAAATGTTTATCAGTACATTTCAACATCTACGTAGTCCTAGTGACTTTACATGCTCAATGTATACATCTCTGAAAATTGGCTTTGTCATTGGGTCTGCTATCATATCTCACGTAGATATATCTCATGTTCACTTCTCCTCATGCAACTATATCTTTCAGATAATTATATTTGGTATCAATTTGCTTTGTCTTATAATAAAATTTGGGGTCTTTGGTATAAGCGATTGCAGCTTGACTATTACAGTTGATGGTCACTAGATTAATTTCACTTTTAATGACTCTCAAATGCACTAAGAATCGATGAAGTCATATAGCTTTTTGTACTGCAGTTGAGAATGCTATAAATTCAGCTTCCATTGTAGATAATGCAACGCAAGATTGTTTCTTTTTTTTCTATGATATTACTCCATGGTTTAGTAAGAATACATATCCTGAGGTAGATTTTCTTTCATCTAAATCTCCTCCCCAGTCTGCATCTGTATACCTTTATATACATAGATCATTGCCTTGATAACAGAATGCATAGTCCATAGTTCCCTTTAGATACCTCAATATTCTCTTTACTGCTTTCCAATATACTTGACCTGGATTTGATTGATATCTGCTTACC
This sequence comes from Erythroxylum ulei, assembly GCA_027564395.1. Classification (NCBI taxonomy): domain Eukaryota; kingdom Viridiplantae; phylum Streptophyta; class Magnoliopsida; order Malpighiales; family Erythroxylaceae; genus Erythroxylum; species Erythroxylum ulei. Next base: position 37,894,983 of record JANITX010000210.1, on the reverse strand, counting down.
ATCCTAACAGCGTAACAAATATCTGATCTTGTACACATCATTGTGTAGATAAGGCTTCCAACAGCACTAGAGTAGGAAACATTCTTCATTTGTTCCCGTTCTTGTGGCGCTGACGGGCAATTTCTCTTACTAAGGCCTTCATTTTTAGCAATAAGATTATCAATTTATTTGGAATCTTGCACATGGAATCGTTCAAGAATTCTTTGAATGTACATCTCTTGTGAAAGCGATAACAATCTCTTCGAATGATCTCTTGAAATTTTGACTCCAAGAATGTATACCGCTTCACCCATGTCTTTCATTTTAAATTCAAATGATAACCAATCTTTGATTTACGTAAGAAACACACAGTCGTTATAAGCAATCAATATATCATCCACATATAAAGATAAAATCACGAATTTATCTTTGGATCTCTTAACATACACACAATGGTCTTCATCGGTCATTTGAAAATCATACAAAATGAATACGCTATGAAAACGAATATACCATCGTCTTGAAGATTGTTTCAGGCTATAAATTGATTTTAATAACCGACATACTTTATTTTCTTGACCTGCCTTGATGAAACCTTTAGGTTGTTCACATAGATTTCTTCATCTAATTCTCCATTGAGAAAAACAGTTTTTAAATCCATTTGATGTAATTCAATATCCATACTGGCTACTATATCTAGAATAAGACGGATTGAAGCAAACTTCACAATAAGTGAAAAAAATTTCTCGTAATCGGTCCCCTCCTGTTATGTATATCCTTTTGCTACAAGGCGTGCCTTATATCTTTCGATACTGCCATTAGCTTTTCGCTTAATTTTGAGAACCCACTTGTTCCCAATTGCTTTACGCCCTTTAGGGAGGTCAACCAAGT
>JANITX010000210.1:37830706-37842421 GCA_027564395.1 Erythroxylum ulei | reverse complement strand
CTATTTGTGAATCCCCCTGAGTAATGTTTGCTCCAAGTAATGGTATCCTTCCTCATCAGATTTATGGACATTTTAGGAACTTGATTTGTATAGTGGGAATTAGTCAAGAGTCATAGATGACCAAAAGCTAGGCTAAAGGCATCATTAACAATAGTCAACTTTCTTATAATCCCTTTGAGTGTTTAGAGATCATTGGGTCTAGTCTTTATAATCCCTTTGAGTGTTTATAGATCATTGGTCCAGTAAAAGGATCATATGGGACCCAATTATCATGCCAAAAGGAAATAGGCAGTCCATTGCCAATATGGTATTGAAAATAAGGTCAAGATAGCTTCCCTTTGTTTGAGAATATTAATCATGGTCTATGAAGAAGTATAATTGGTCTCCATTATCGAAAAATTATCTCCCTTAAAATATTAAGCATGAATCTATTTCACCCTTAAAGCTTGATTATTAAACGCTATTCTCCATATCCTCTTAGTAGCATTTTATTAGTAAATTTGATTGAGATATACCTAGAACCCTTTCTTCCTTAGGCATGACATGTGATGATTAATAAGTGTGGAGGCTATTGATTATTGAATTAATTAATTGAAGCCTACCAGCCATTACAAGGTTCTTGTTCCAGCATCTTGATAATCTATTCTATATCTTCTCAATCAATAAAGTGAACTTCACTTGTGTAGGTCTTTTAGTGGAAATTGGAATGCCTAGATATGATAAAGGAGGCTTCATTGATCTCAAGCCTGTCAAGCTAGAAAGCCATGAAGTTTTATATTAAGCACCAGATGCAATGTATAGATGGCTTTTACTTTTGTTCATAAATAGTGCTAATATTAATCTAATTGTTTTCAAAGTTGACATGAGTGCACTAATGGAATTAGCATCTTTGAATAAATGAGAACAACAACAAAGCTTAAAGTGCATATTCTTAAATATGTACATTTAGAGTGAAATTTAAATTTATGCTCTTAAGAGATAACTATGTTAACCACTCTAGTAAACACTTCCATACTTAAGGTAAAAAGAAAAGAAGATAAAGGTGTAAGATAGAGGATCTCCTTATCTCAAACCTCTAACACCTTTGATTACCTTATAGGTTCTCCATTCACTGAGATGTGATAAGAAGTAGTAGTTATGCATTATTCAATCTAAGCTATAAATATATATAGGAAGTAAAAACTTTCAGGGTGTTTAAAGCAAAGCTTTAATTAATAGAATCAGAAGCTTTATGAAAATCCACCTTGATGGCATAATTCTCATATGAGTACTTTATAATATTGTTCTTGAAGAATTCTTATGCTAGCAAGATGTTATTTATAATAAATGTTCTTTTTATAAGGCTCCTTGAGAGAAATAAGTGAGATAGGCTAGAATGCCTTTGAGCATATCTACTAAAAGTTTTGAAATAATTTTGTATCCTTTATTGCAATATGATACGAGTTTAAAATATTTTAGAGAAGTGGTAGAAGGTACCCTGGGGATAAGGATAATGGAAGTTATGCTGAGTTCTTTTAACATTCTTCCATTTTGAAAAAACTCGAGCATAAATTACGTTACTATTTCTTCATACATTGTTGTATTTTTTGAATAAAAGAAACCATTTAGGCCATTAAGGTCTAGAGCCTTGTTCAGGTTAAGAGAGAATAGAGCAACTTCAACATCATCTCTATTGAAAGGTCTTAAAAGTAAGTCTATAGCTTATGGTGAAATTCTATCCCTGATGATAAAATGTATTAGTTGAACGAAGGATAAGTTATTCAGAGGAGAGCCAAGAGTGGGAAAATAATAGTTAAAAATTTCTTATTTAATCTTAGATTATGAATTAATCACCAAGCCATCTTCTCTTAATAAAGAAGTAATTTTGATACAAATTTTCCATTATAATATTGAATTGTAAAAGAAAGAAGTATTTTTATCACCATCTTTAAGCCACTAAGTCCTTGATCTTTGTTTCAACACTAAAAACTTGATATGTCGCGCTTTGCTGTATCTTAAAACTACGGCTTTTTTTTCTTCTAATCTTGAAGGAACAAATCATTAGGAGAAATATAAATTGAGTGCCAGATATTGTTAAAGGAGTCCTTAACTTCAATCACTGCTTGATAGATGTTGCTAAATGTTTCCTTAATAAAAAGTTTAAGATCCTACTTGATTTGCTGTAGTTTTCTCTGACTAATAAACAACTTATACCCCTGGACATCAATTTTAAGGCCCCTTAAGATAGCTTCCTTAAATCTGTCAAGCTAGCTAGAAGATTGTTGAATTTGAAGAGATTATTATCCTCTCAGGAGTAAGTAAGTTTTGGATGAGAATTACATAATAATCATACATTAAAAGGTTATCAAAGGAAACTTACTCCTTGGGAATGAAGAGATCCATTTTGTAGTCACTAAGGCCTTATTAATTTTCTTTCTTAATAGACATTGCCCATTTTGGTATTTTAGGTGAAGAAATGGCTCTCTATTTTGAGATCAGTGACTTAAACAGAGTTAGTGCATTCTTTGAAATCCTCCAAGTAGTTTCTAAGACAAGCATTTCCTTCAACTTTTAAGGGGAATAACAAGTTATTGAAATCCGCTAAAATAACCCAAGGTTCATTCATAATGTTCCTAATTTCCTTTAGTTTATTCCATAAGGGAATTCTCTAAAAAATAAGATTGAATGCATACGCAAATGTGGTTTGAAACCAAATATTTTATCGCTTCAACTTTTAGAAATAAATAAATCATTTGATCTGTTATTATTTTGAGATAAACTTCCAAAATGATTTTCACAAAACTTAAGTTGCAGTAATGGTTCTCCTTAAGCTTAGTTTCCAAAAATACCAATGAACATTGGTATATTCTCTCCAATATAACCTAAAAAAAGACTGTTATTTATTAGGGCTATTGGGCCCTTTAATGTTACAATAAAGAATAGACATTAGGGAGGAGAGATTATCTTACCTTTTTGCTTCCTCTTGGAATTACTCCTAGTCACACTCTTGAATTATTTCTCTATCACAACTTCCTCTATTGCTTTGTTAATCCATAGAAAAATTAAACTGTCATAATAGATATAACAATTGTTTGTAATGAAAAATAAGTATTAGAAAAAGTGAAACGATTTTTATTAGGAAATCAACTATAAGCGAATGATAGGTACATTAGTATAATAAATATACAATTTCTCAATTGGATCTCTTTAATTGAATAACTTGGAAAATACAAATCTTAAATAGAAGTCCAATTGTACCTAGTTTGGATTCCTATAAAAAATTCTTCTCAATCTGTTAACCACAAGTTATTTAGTTACTAGCTTCTAGTAGTATCCACAAAGTGGAGAAAAAGAACTCTACTTGTATAGGCCTTTTGGAGGAAACTGGAACGCCTAGATATGTCAAGAGAGGCATCATTGATCTTAGGCATGCCAACCTAGAAAGCCATGAAGCTTCATGTTAAGCACCAAATGCAATGTATAGATGACTTTTACTTTTAATTATGAATAGTTCTAACATTAATCTAATTGTTTCCAAAGTTAAAATGAGTGCATTAATAGAGTTAACATCTACTTTAGAGAATAAAATGAGGTTAAAAGTAAAGCTTAAAGTTCATATTCTCAAAGATCTACACTTAGAGTGAAAATTAAACTTATGTTCTTGAGAGATAACCATGTTAATTAGTAAACAATTCTATACTTAAGGTAAAAAGATAGGGAGACAGAGGATCTCCTTATCTCAAATCTCTAAAATGTAATTGGAAGCAACAGTTATGTATTGTTCAATCGAAGCTATAAATATATATGGGAATCTAAAAGCATTTAGAGTGTTTAGAACAAAGATCCAATTAATATAATCAAGAGCATTATGAAAATATGTCTTGACATCACAATTTCTCACTTAAATATTTTCTATTTTAGTTCTTAAAGAGCTCTTGTGCTAACATGATATTATCTCCAATGTGCCTCCCTCTTTTACAGGCTTTTTTGATAGGTATAAATGAGATAGTGTATTTGAGTCTATCTACTAATAGTATTGAATTGGTTTTGTACACTATATTGCAATATGATATAGGTCTAAATCCTTTAGAAAAGTGGGAGAAGGTACCTTAGGGATAATAATGGTAAAGGTTTTATTGAATTCCTTTAACATTCTTACCTTTTGAAAGGACTCAAGCATAATTTATCTGACTATGTCGTGGTATGTTGTCATGCTTTTAAGAAAAAGAACCCATTTAGGCCATTAGGATCTGAAACCTTATATGGGATACTAGAGAATAGAACAACTTTAAGATAATCACCATTAAAAGGTCTTAAAAGCAGTTTTATAGCTTATGGTGAAATTCTATCTTTAATGACATAAATTATTAGTTGAATAGAGGACATGCTATTCGTAGAGAGCTAAGAGTGGTAAAAAAATAGTTGAACATTTCTTAATCAAATATTGTGAATTAATTGCCATGCCATCCTATCTTAAGATGGAAGTAATTTAGTTATAATTTTTTCCTTGCCAACACTAAATTTTGGAAGAAACAAGTTTTTTTATCACCATATTTAAGCCACTAATTCTTTAATTTATGATTTAACATCAAAAACTTGATATATAGGGTCTTTTTGTATCTTTAAAGAGTTGTTTTTTCCTGATCTTGTAGGAATAATTCATTAGGTTGTTTATAAAGGGAGTGCTAGATATTGTTAAGAGCCCTTAGCTTCATTCCATGCTTAATAGGTGTTGTAAATCCTTCTTTATTAAAAATTTTATGCTCCTTATTGATCTATTATAGTTTTCTCAGAAAAATGAACAAATTATGCCCATAAACATCAGCTTTAAGCCCCCTCAAGATAGTTTCCTTAAATCCCTCAAACCTAGATAGAAAATTGGTAAATGTGAAGGGTTAGATCCTCCTTTTATGAGCAATAAGTTTTAGGTGAGAATTAGAGTATGATTTGACACTAAAAGGTTGTTAAAGGGAGCTTTACTCCTTAGGAATGAAGAAATCCATTGTTCACTCACTAGGGGTTTATTAAATTTTTCCCCAATAATCATATCCCTTTTTGTGACTCTAAGTGAAGTAATGAATCTTTATTCTGAGATCGGTGATCTGAATAGAGCTACTGCTTTATCTAAAATCCGCTGAGTTGTTTCCAAGATAAGCATTTCATTTAGCTTATAAGGTGAATAATAAGCTACTAAAATCTCCTAGAATAATCCAAGGTTTGTTTATATGATTCCCAATTTCCTTTAGTTTATTCCATAGGGTAATTATTTAAAAAACAAAGATTGAATGCATACATAAAAGTGGTTTAAAACCAAATATTTTGTTACTTCAGCTTTAGAGATAGATAAATCATATGATATCTTATGATTGTGTGATAAACTTCCAAATGGTCAACATCAAGAGAGAACTCAATCTTTCCATTATAATGGATTGATATTTTGTAATGATTGGCTAATGATTTTTCACAAAGCTTAAGTTACTACAATGATTCTCATTAAAATTAGTTTCCAAAATACCAATAAGCATTAGTTATTCTCCTGAATATAATCTAAAAGAGGTTGTTTGTTAGGCCTATTGAGCCCTTTAATGTTCCAGCAAAGAATAGATATTAAGGAGGAGAGATTATCTTACCTTTGTGCCTCCTCTCAGACTTCCTTCTGGTTACATTCTTGGATCCTTTCTTGGTCACACCTTCCTATACTGTTTTGCTCACTGAGGTGCTGATAGAAATCTGAACAATAGGAGTGACAAAAGCTTCTATAATGTTAATTAGATCTCCACTATCCTCATTTTCCTCATGAGCATTATGATTATTTAGCTTAATTAGTAGCTTTAGATTAATCCAAGAAGTATTTTCTAATTTTCGTTCACTAAGTTATCATTATATTAAGGTTTAACATGGGGAACCTTATTTAATTCTTCAACACAAGGCTTCTTTCTGCGTTTTTCATTTCAGTCTAGTACCCTCCTTGGTTGCCTCATCAATACAATTGGTTCCCTCTAGGATTGATCTTATAAATCCCATTCTCCTCCTTAAGTATTTGAGAATCATTCTTTCATTTCCTTGTATCATTGCTTTTTTCTTCTACATGAATTAGTTCCTCAAAATCTCCTGACTTGAATACTCTCCTAGTAAGATGCTAATCCTTATTTTGTTCAACAATGTTAGGTCTTCAAGAATAAGTGGCTAAAACTTCATACTGAAAAGGTTTTCATTTTCATCTATCCTTATTAAAGGGATGACATTAGGGAGGCATTTTTGGTTGTCTATAATAATGTAAATATTAATATAGCTAAGTCTCTTCATTCTAACTGTGGTTTTGCTAAGACAAACAGTTTTCCTAATGAAGTTAAAGAGATGGCTCAATCCCTTTTTGGTATAATATTCCAAAGGAATATTATGGATGTTAATCTATAAAGGAATCTGGCTTTGCATAGTGTTATAAAGCTTAACTCGTAGTCCCTATTTTTGTAGCAACATTGACTTATTGTTGAAATGTCATAGCTTTGATCCTCTAAAGTTGGCCTAGAGAATCAAATTTAAAAGGAAAATGATGTCTTTAATCATAAATTCTTTAAGGCCATGTCTGTTCCAATATTTTATGTCCACATTTTCATAAGATGCAATGGTGGTCTTTTTTTCCAAAAAGAAACCAATCAACATAGTTTCCCATTTTCTAGCTACTTCTTTTAAAATGTTCAAGTTAGAGGTAACTATTGGTTTGTTATTTGAAAAAGAGGGGGACATAATTACAGCTTCAAGTGGGAGAGGAGTCTCTAACCGCCTGTAGCCATGTTCTCTAGATAATAGGTTAATCAGGAGACTCCGTAGAGCGGTTCACCTAAGATGAGGAAGCAATAATGGCTTGAGAAAGAGGGATAGAATAAAGCAAGGATTTCTTAGGAAGATATTGTTAGCCCCTGATTTTTTTTATTTGATTAAGCATGATTAGATTAATTTTGGGGTCTTGCTAGATTAATGTATGTTGGATTTAATTAGCATGTTAATGTTAATGAGATTATGTGACATAGGTAAATTGAATTAAAGTTAAAGTGATAAGTTGCATAAGGGGTATTGTGAGAAGATCACTTAAGTTGTAAAGTCTTAAGGCTTTGAAGGAGGGGAAATATGGACTTTGTGCAATCATTAAGGGTTTAAAAGGGAAGAAAATTGGGTGTCTTTCAATTAGAAGAAGCAAAAAAATGAAAATAGAGAGAGAAGAGGGAGAGAGTGTCGTATGAGGAGAAAAGAGGGGAAAGAAAGAAGAGCAACCTGGGTTACAATTTTTCCTAACCATCAAGAGTGATTTTTGAAATGGTTCAAGAAGGAAAAAGAAAGAGGAAGATTAGAGCTTCCATTAGAGTCAAGAAGCTCATTGTTTGGTGAAGATTCAAGGTAAGTTGATTTTAATCTTTTGGAGTTTTGAAAGGTTTTTGGTTTAAAGATGTAACATCCCAGATCACCTGCTTACAGATATTGTTCGCTTTGGGCCTTGGCCCAGCTAAGCCCTCACGGTTTTGCTTTTCCCGAGGCCTTCCTAGGAGGTCACCCATCTTGGAACTACTCTCACCCAAACACATTTAACCTCGAAGTTCCGATGGGATCTGGTCTATTGGGCCATGGAAAACTCGTCTATGAGGGAGAGGTATCCGTACCCTTATAAGGCGTACTTCGTTCCCCTCTCCAACCGATGTGGGGTCTCATACTCTCCACCCCCCTTAGGGCCTAGCCCTCTTTGGGGTCCAGCCCAGTTGGTACAACGGTTTGGGTACTGACTCTGATACCACTTGTAACATCCCAGATCACCTGCTTACAAATATTGTTCGCTTTGGGCCTTGGCCCAGCTAAGCCCTCACGGTTTTGTTTTTCCCGAAGCCTTCCCAAGAGGTCACCCATCCTGGAACTACTCTCACCCAAGAACATTTAACCTCAGAGTTTCGATGGGATCTGGTCCATTAGGCCATGGAAAACGCATTTGTAAGGGAGAGGTATCCGTACCCTTATAAGGTGTACTTCGTTAAACTTGCTTGGGCGAGAGTAGCACTAGGATGTGACAAGTGGTATTAGAGCCAGTACCCGAACCGTTGTGCCAGCTGGGCTGGACCCCAAAGAGGGCTGGGCCTTAAGGGAGTGGAGAGTATGATATCCCACATCGGTTAGAGAGGGGAACGAAGTACGCCTTATAAGGGTACAAATACCTTTCCTTTATAGACGCGTTTTCCATGGCCTAATGGACCAGATCCCATTGGAACTCTGAGGTTAAATGTGCTTGGGTGAGAGTAGTTCCAAGATGGGTGACCTTCTGGAAGGCCTCGGGAAAAGCAAAATTATGAGGGCTTAGCTGGGCCAAGGCCCAAAGCGGACAATATCTGTAAGTGGGTGATCTGGGTTGTTACAAAAGTGCTTAGGAAATATATGGGTTTAAGTATTCTAGGATCAATTTCATGCATTTGGTTCTTTGGGTTTTCCAATTTGAATGTCTATTGATTTGGGATTTTTGTAAATGTTGGAGAAAATCAAGAGAGAGAAGAGGAGCAAGAGGAGAGACATCCTTGAGCAAGTTTTCAAGCAAGGAAACTAAGGTGGGTGGCATTTTTATAATTGAGTAAATAAGCTAGTAAAGTTTCTTTCAAATAAATGGAATTAAATGATTTCCAACTACCTTGAAAATGTGCATTTATTGTTCTTTAAGATGGTTTGAGAATGTGCCATATGTTTTTGTATATGAATTTTGTGAATGAATTTTGAGTGATATGGGAATGATTTCAAATTGTTCCATAATTGTTGTATTTGTGGCTTTTAGAAGATTTGAGAAATGGTTATATGATTGGTATGGGATTTTGGTTGATGAATTGTGAAATGATGATAGAAATGCACATGAAATATGTCATGCTCATGAAATCAAGTTTCCAAAAATGTGCCATATGGGCAACATGTTTCAAGTTCATGAATTTCTTGTTATGTGGGTTTGTGGTGGTCTGTTCTGTCAGTCAAGTGCTAGTGGCATGGGAATTGTGTATAGGACAGGTATGGTGAATGATAGGAAATTGTGGTTTTGATGAACCAAATGAGTTGAGAATTGAGAATATTGTGAGAGAAATTTGGTGTTTGAGTTGTTATGAAGTGATTTGGCACTAGAAGAGTTGAATTTAGGGAGATATTGAGTGAATTTGATGTTATATTAGATGTAGGAAGCATTGGAGGGGATTGGGGAACCCTAATGTCCGTTAGATGGACACCAATGTCTGTTTAACGGACCTTCTCAGGTCAAAAATGACCCCTAGCCTCACTAATGTCCGCTTAACGGACATTAGGTCCGTTAAATGGACCTTCTCGAGCCAATTTTGGCTCCGTTAAACGGACATGGATGTCCATTAAACAGACATTCACAGGATAGCTTCAGGAAATTGCGATTTTTGAACGTTTTAGATGCAGAATCTCACTTTGTGATCTTCATGAAAGTTGTAGATATAGAAGTTTTCTTTGAAATAGTCTAAAAATGAACTCAATCAGACATGTATATCGAATGTTATGACAATCGTGCCAAGATAGGTGCAAATTGATTGATGGTATAAACATGTTCGATTCTTTCGAGTGTAACCTCCTCATCCGCCCTCCAAATGAAGTGATTCTTGAAGGAATAGATTCCTAACATCTATTATTGTCACTACATGAAAATGTGTATCTTTTGGAGTTGTTTTGAGAAATTTTGCATTAGTGTAAGTGAGAGGTCGGGTGGGAAAGCATGATTGGGGTATGAACACGCTTTAGCTTTTTAAACATATCTTGATCTATAGAGCTCTAATTAAGATGATTCTTGCTTCAAAACAAACTAGAAAATTAGAGCTTTTTATTTGAAGAAGTCAAGTTGGAAGTTTGGTGATTGACTGGTGTGGGCACACCAACCTTGTGGAATGATGGCAAATGACCCTACAGGGTAATAAGCACAAGGTTTATGACTTCGGATGTTGGGCTCCGGAAATGGGGTCCAACATTATATGGTATCAGAGTGACTAGATTTAGGAGTATCCTAGGCATGGAATGGGTAGGCTAAGACATGAAATATGCATGCATATTTTTTTATGAACAACTTGCATTGTTTTACATGATTTGAAATTGTTTTGCATGAACTAAAGATTTTCAATGGTTTTATATTGAAGGAGTGAAAATGCCACCTCGATAGAGAACTCGAGGAGCTGTGATTCGATCTAGCTCTCGCCAAGGGAGCACGGATGAATCCTATGTCCCGCAAGATGTTGAGACACACCCTGCTCCAAATTTTAAGGCACCTAGTATTCAGCATGAAGTGGCACCGCCTCCTCCTCCTATGCCTTACGTAAACCCTCTAGATCTACAGTTCTTTCAAGTCTTTGCCCAGGCTTTCACCTATGCCATAGGCCAAGGTTCACAAGTGTCGATGCCAGCTCTAGTGGATAGGATTGCACAGTATGATAAGCTCCGTAAGTATGGAGCTGTGGACTTCAATGGGACTACAAATCTCGAAGAGGCTGAAGCATGGTTGAAGAGGATCAAGAGAGTCCTAGTTTAGATGAAGTGCTCTGACGAAGAGACGCTGGATTATGCAATTAGCTTGCTGCAAAGGGATGCACTTCATTGGGAGGAATTGGTGCCCCACAGTCAGGCTATGCCTCCAGTGCTGACATGGAAGGACTTTCTGAAAGCTTTCTAAAGGAAGTACTTCTCGAGGGTCTATATCTAAGAGATGGCCAGAGAATTTCTGAATCTCACACAAAGGGATATGAGTGTGAGTGAGTACGAGTTAAAGTTCACTCAGCTTTCCTAGTATTCGGCTAACATTGTAGCGAATGAGGAGGACAAGTGTCGTAAGTTTGAGGGCGGTCGTAATTTGGGGATCAAGGAGAAAGTGCTGATCCAAAATTTCTGTGACTACCAGCAGCTGGTAGATGCCGCACTCCAGGCTGAGAAATTGGAAAACATAAGATATGAAGCGAATAAGAAGAGAAAGAGTCGGGAACAATCTGCTAAGAAGGGAATGAGTGCTCCTATGCTAGAGAGGAGCTTCCGCTCCCAGAACGAAATGGGGAGTAGTGGCCCTGCTAAGAATAAGCAAGTGAAGGTAGTTTTAGTGCAAGCCTCAACTTTGGGAGGCAATAGAAAGATGGAGAGGATTAGTCGCATCAATATGAACGCCTAATGTGAGCATTGAAGGAAACTTCACAGTGGAGAGTGCTTCAAGTTACTTGGAGCATGCTTTCAATGCGGTGAGAAGGGACATATGATCAGGGACTGTCCCCAAGCAACTAGACAAGAGGGGTCACAGTCGCAAGCCCCAAGAAGAGTAGAAATAGTGGGGACCAGGACAATCACTGGGATGGGCAGTTTTGGAGCTGTGAGGAGGGCTAATCCTCCAGGGAGGCTAGGGGGTCAGGCACAAGCCAGGGTATTTGCCATGACCAGAGAGGAAGCTGCAGCCGCTCCTGAGGTTGTCACAGGTACGGCTCAATTATTCGATTATGTAGTTTATATGTTGATTGATACTGGCTCTACGCATTCATTTGTTTCTGCAAGTATGACTTTGTATGCTGTGAATTCAGTGTCTTTGAATAGTCCTTTGCTTGTTAATACACCTCTAAGGAGGACTGTGGTGATCAGTCGAGTATATAGAGACTGTGAACTAGTTATTGAGGGTGCTAGACTGGTTGTAGACTTGTTGCATTTAGAGTTGAAAGGTCTAGATGTTATACTTGGAATGGA
>JANITX010000210.1:37594548-37608555 GCA_027564395.1 Erythroxylum ulei | reverse complement strand
ATGCCCTTCATTCATTCTTATAACATTAATGCTTCAATTCAATTAATCTATGTCATAAAAATCCTACTAACCTTGACCTAAAATAATGAGCTCCAAAAATTAATCCATGAAACCTCATAATTCATTTAAATCATGCTTAATTCAACAAGAAAAAATTTCGGGGCTAACAATAAGAGGTAATTTTATTCACCACAGGATGATGATGATAAGACTGGGAAGCATTGAATGTTATACCTTAATCATACCACCATCTAGCCATTGACATACCCACATTATGAGCTACTTCCTTTTATTGTAAGGACTACAAATTACATTTTAACTTCCAGAAGTTGTTTGTGGTGCAAAAAAAATTAGGCACTTATCTCCTGTTTTTCCTAACATCAAGCGCAACATTCACTTCTTGTTGTATAGGAATACTACTACCTTTAACATTCTCACTATCATCCTAAACATCAACAAAAGAAATTCCACTACCAATTTCGTAATTCAATATTTGCCTTCTATCTTTCTTGTACTGATACTCTTCAAGCAAAGTTTTCATTTACCATTTCACATCATGGCTAACTTTTTTACAAGGTTCCACATCACCTTTGACCTTAGCTAAATGCCTCCTTAATATGGTGATTCCTCCACTTTCAAATGCTTGTTACAAAACAAACAAATAGTATGAATCTTCAGTCTGGGAACTAATCTAGCATGGGCCCAAGCTAGATCACTAAATCTTCCTAAAGTGTTTGAATTATTAAAAGTACTTAAACTTCCTTCCATTTATATATAAAAATAAATGAAGACATGAGTCAAAATTAAATTAATAAATTCACATGTTATTTTCTACTATTTATTTAACTACCTATAAGATAAGATGATAAATGCGTATTTGCTACTTATAAGATAAGAGTAATATTCGTAATTTTATTTCATGACAACAATAAACAATAAAAAATAAAAAAAGTGTAAAATTTTAATTTTTTAACTTAATTAAATATATTAAATGATTTTATTATATATTAAATGATTAATCATATGTTAAATACTTTTATATACAAATAATACTTAGTAAATTGTATGTTTTATATAAATTAATTAACAAATTAACAAATTAATGCATTAATTTTGATCTCATATTTATGATTACTAAAATAACAAATAATATGATATATTCTTAAATTATACACAAATTCACAATACTTAAATATTCTTCCATAATTCATACACAATATTATTTTGATCTTATTTCTTCATAATTTCACAATATCTAAATGTTATTGAAATCGAACTAACTCACACTAAAAAATTGCAACTTTTAAACCCAAATTTCCCAACTCGCACAAACAATTCCAATTTTCAATCCATTCACAAACCACATATGACAACCAAAATACCATGAAATTGCAATTTAGAGCAAAAGCAAGCAACTTAAAACACATAAAAATTTCAATTAAGAGTTAGGTAAGGTTTGTCAGGTCAGCTCAGTCGAGATTGAATCTAGATCTGACAAATTGAAAATCCTAATCTATAGACAGCAATCTATTTAGGGACTCTAGTGAGCAGCTGGACTGGAGAGAGCGGTGGGGGTTTCCAGTGCAGTTGGGTAGGTGGTTGGAGAGAGTAGTGGAGGTTTGTAGCGTGTGGTTGGGTAGGCAATTCGACGGTGAAGACATATGATGTGATGGCTAGTGGTGGTGTACTTGCAGGGTAGTGGTTGCCAGCAACTACCTACGTGAGGGAGGAGAATGGAGATGAGGGTTGGGCTGGGATACTGGGTAATAAAGGAAAGAGAGAGTTAAATGAGACAGACCATAGGGGGAATTTTGTTTGTTTTAATTTTTTTGGCAAAAAAGTCCCTCAACTTTTTAAACTTTATGGTACTGGCTGGTATTTCAAATATTGGCCAGTACTAGACAAAATTGTCGGTACTAGTTGATACTAAACTGCTGAGTTTTGTACCTTTTATCCCCGGTATGATACCTTCTAACCTGTACTGGTCGTTATAGTAGAAAACTCAGTTCACTGGTTATAATGGATGAGCCTCTTTAAGCTTTTTGGGTTACCTCCTCGCCTATGTTCTCTTTTGGAATTTCTTACTTGTCTTCACTCCTTCTCTATGTCCCTCAAATCTTTAGTGTTACTCCATTCCCTTCCCTTCTACACAATTAGTGTCCCTGTAAAACCCCATACTTTTCCTTTCATTTGAATAAAAATTTTTGAGTTCAATGAATATTATTTCTCTTTGAATAGTAGTTACAATGGAATCAACCCCGAAAATTTTAAAGATATTCGGAATAGGTATTAGAGTATAATGGTAATGAAACAAATCAAAAACAAGTTTGATTGAATGGATTTCAGGAGTTCTGAAAGATTAGGATTAAAATGCACTTTTTGGAAAATAATGGGTATTGAAGATTTTAAACCCATTCAAATATTTTTTTTAAAGCCCCCAATCAATAAGAATTGACCCGAACTAGAGTATTTCATGGTCAATTTGATGATAAGATGGTTGTGGAGTATTTTTGAAATTTAATTCAGTTAGTTGATGCATGAAATTCATTAAAGGGCAATTTGGTCTTTTTGTAGTAAGCGGTGTTAGTGGATTAATGAGTCATTAGAGATGGCCAATGACGAGATGGCATGAGTATGATTAATGGAGAGTATAAAAGCAAGCTTAAGACATAAATTGCTTCATTTTGGTGATAACCATGAGAGTGAAACAAAAAAGGAAAAGAAGAGAAGACAAGGAGAATGTCGGCCAAGGAGAAAAGGAAGAAGAGTGCAACTAATTTTTCATGCATTTTGAGTGAGATTATGAAAAATCTTGATAAAGGATAGGCGCTTATCAATTACCAATTACCCAAGAAATCTTGATCAATGGTGGTTTATTACTTGCCATGTAAAAGATAATAAGCTTGGAAGCATTTTAAGGTTGAAAACAAGAAAGGAAACTAAGAAATCAAACTTGAAAGAATCAGCCATGGCCAGGGTTTTTAGTGTGATATGAGCCAAAATTCTATTTTGATCTTTTATGATGTTCATAGCATGGTTTTGATGCTAATGAAGTAAAGAAATGAAAAAGAAATGGTTTGGAATTAGTTTGATTTCCTTTTATGTAAGTTTGAGGATTTGTGCGGTTAGATGATTAGGAATGATATTATGTGAATTAAGAGATGTTATAGGTTTTAAAACATGCTCTTGGGGTAAATATGTTAAGAAAATGGAAGGATAATTGATGTGTATCATAATTTGTTGGAGAAAATTTGTAATTTTTAGTTTGATGTGTTTGGATGATGCTTGGCATGGATCATAGGTGAATTATTAAAGTTTGGTTATGATTATGGTGTTAATAAGCTGAAATTTTAAGGTAACTATTGTGAAAAATAAAATGCAAAAATTAGCATTAATAGTATTACATATTCAGTCATATGGTGAATTAATTGGGTGTGATAGTGTTTTAAAAAAATTGATAAGTTAGAATGGTTAAAAGATGTATTAAATAATTTTCAAAGTTAGATTTTGAAGCGGAGAATAATAGATTAGCTTACAGAAGTTAAAGTAGAAATACGATTAATGTGCATATTACACGATTAAACACTAATCTTAAAATTGGTTAAGTCGAATATATAGTTTTAATACCTTATTTCTGAATTTGGAAACAAATGCCTAAGGGAAATATGATTTGTGTTGGTATAAGAGAGGCACAGAATACTTGAGTGTGCTTGACGATAAATTTGTAAAATAGTGAGTTTATTTTAATTGTTTTATATGAATAAATTCTTTGCAAAAGAATTAACGACATGTGATTTTAAATTATGCATTGAATTGTATGATTATGAGTTTTATTAGTATTTTTGTTAATGTAAATTCCTCACATAATTTATTTCGAAAGTGTATGAGCTGTAAATGTATGAGTTTCTCTTTATTTACTAAGTGGTTTAAATTTTATGCCAAAAGTTAAGGTACTAAGAAAAAAGAGTTTTAGCTAATGTTACGCCATTAGGTTTTATACATGTTATTATACCGGTCAGAGTATTTCGATCCTGTATGGCAGTGCCTAGGGGTGTTAGTTACTAATAGTGGGTGATATTGTGTCCATTAGTAGTCCAACGAGTCGCCCTCTGCATGTGTGGAGTATATATAATGCTAGCAAAAATTGTTACAGGTACGATGTAGAATGAACTCCATCACTACTAGTGTATAATGATTAACCTAGTGCGGGTAAGCGATGTAGAACCATCTCCGTAACTAGTGGTTAACTAGTTACAAGTAAGCAATGCAGAACTAACTCCGTGACTTTATGCCTAAGGGTACCATATGGCAAAGAAATTAGTGGAAGGCTATGTCGTGTAAGAAAGTTCATGACAACAATAACGCCGCCATTATTGCTTTAAAGTAATTTGAGAAATTTGGTTTTTTAGAAGAATATTTGTTTAATATTACCATTGTATGATAGGAAATGAAATGACTTCGTTTTAAGGAAGTTTAAATTGTTAAATATTATTTGAATAGAAAAGTTAACACTCACTGAGCTCGTTTAGCTCACACTTTATTTTCTGTTTTTAAATAAAACCTCCCAGGTGCACGCTCAAGGGCTTCAGCATCAGGGACTCCACCTCTTGAGTAGTTAGCTTCATTATATGCTACTATATGGGCATTATTGCCTTATAGTAGCATACCCATGAATATGTTTGAAATGTATTTTTGTGGAAAGAAGGCATGCATATAAGTTTTTTAAATTAAATGCATAAGCATGTTTTGGCCCTTTTAAAATATATCGATTTAATTGTTTGAGATTGCTTGTGAGTAAACATGAAGTCTAAAATATGTAGTGGAGAATTTGGTGTAAATATAGAAGTATTTAAACTTTTACAGGGATTTTGAAAATTTTAGGAATATCAAAATGCAACTATTATGCTACCGAAATTTTTAATAAAATGATTTAGAAAAAAAAACTCCACTATTTACATTTATTAATATTAAGTTAAAGCTTTCCAATAAAAAGGGCAATAGGCTTAGCTCTACGGGAACTTTCCATCTGGATTAGATATCAACTGGAGGGCCACTATGGGGTGCTGGGTGGGCTGCCTAGCAGTTTAAGGAGAGGGGCCTATCAGTCTCTCTTTTCTTTGACTTCTCAATTACTACACTTTCTTCACCTTGTGTTCTTCTCCCTCTGTTTTACCTTTAATTATGTTCCCTTTCTTATTCTCCTTTTTACCTTACCTAAGCCATATCTTCCCTCTTGCTTTATTTTTGTTTCCTTTTGGGATCCTTCCTTTAATTTCTTTTCGAGAGGTGAAACACTGGTGGAAGCAGGCATTTTGAAATGAAAGCATCGAAAAAATATGCACGGTCATGGGTATCCCTAGTTGATGAATCGCAACACACCAGCCCAATTCATTTAGGGCCTGTTTGGTTGAATGTTAATTAATTGAATAGAATAGAATGTAATGGAACGGAACGGAACGATTTATAATGGAATGGAATGTAATATAATGAAAAAAAAATTGAGAGGGACGGAAGGGTTCATAATGTAATGTAGTGAAATGTTGTTTGGAAGATGGATGGAATAGAATGTAAGGACTAACATAGTCATTTATAAGGGGTATACATGACTATTATACCCCTTATTTTAAAATGGTTGTTGCAGGAGGTTTAACGCTATGATTTTAAAATAAAAATCATGTCCAATTAAAAAATCACAGTTGTGACTTGACAAATAATTTTTATATATTTTCTATTTTAAAATAATAAAATTTTATTATTTTATTATTAATTATATAAAAATATTATTAGTAATTATTTAATAAATTTTATTTTATTTTATTCTATTCTATGGAATTTATATTTAAAAATAATTTATTTATATTTTTATTTATATAGAAATAATTGGTATTACAATAAGGAGAAATAATTGGTATTATAAACAAACTAATAAATATATAGAAATGTGTTGGTTGTTATTAGGATAAGGAGAAATAATTGGTATTACGAAAAAATTATTAAAGGTATATTAGGTAGTATATATTTATTAGTTTATGTTCTATTTCACGAGCTAATGACTCTTTGCAACCTAATATATTATGTTCAAAATTAAATCAATTTCATTCCATCTAAGCCATCGACACATTCACAAAATTCACAATATGCAACCTAACAAACTATCATTCAATATGCAAAATTCACATTCAAAGTAAAACACACAACCCTCCCCCAACATATTGTCCTTAATGTTAGAAGGAAACAAACAAAAACACATGGAAGGAAGAAACCTAAAATAAAATAAAAACAAAAATAAATTCTAAATTTAAAAGAAGCAGGTTAGTAACAAAGCCTCACGGTGATGGAGGCGGGGATGGTGTTAGAGTTTCCAGTTGTACGCCTTGAGCCTTGAAGTAATGATGAATCCGACATATATCCCGACTCTGACGTCGTTGTGTGTGACCCATCTCCTTCATCCTTTTAGAGTTATCTGCAAGTGTATATGTAATTACCTTGGTGTTGGCGGAGATTGTATCGAGCACTTTCTTCCACCTAGGTTCTTCTGTGGCTTCTTCCTCTTTGGACTCCTCGCTAGTTGAGTCCTCTTTTGCCTATTGAGGTGGCACTGTGCTAGAACTTGCCTGATTCACCCTGATCTTCACATGAGTCTTTTGGTTGATGTCCCGGAGTTCCATTTTATAGGACTTTAAATTTCAGCAAGCCACAAGTGATGGTGATTTAGAAAATATGGGAGGTAGACGGTTAAACCACTACAATCCAAGCTATAATACTCAGCAATGGCATAAACTAAGAACCCCATACCCAAATTGTCACTTCTCTTATGTAGAGTCACAATAATAGCATTCAACACATATGTGGAGGTGTACACTGGGATGTTGTGATATCTTCCTTTGTTGAGCACTTGTTGGTTTTTGATTTGTCAAAAACCATTTGACATATGAATTTATGCAATAACAAGCGCTCATGGGTTCATATAATGTTATTGTGGGAATTCTTAGTGTCGAATCACTCTAACCCAGTGAGCTCATTCCAATAGCGAGAAGCACGAAATCCATCGTGCTAATCGATAATGGAAGATTTGGGGAAACCACAAATATCACACATGATTTCAATGTTCAGCTCATAAGTTCGTCCCCGTAACCTAAACCACATTTCTTTAAGGTTACTAGGTTAGAAATGAAGAGAAGTGAAGAATTTGAGAGTGAGCTCCTAGTAGATAGGATATTGGAAGTGTATAAACTTAGCCCACTGAATTCTTTCTGCTAGACTCTCTACCCTATCTCGCAATTTTAGCCTATCAAGTGTATCAATATCAAAGTATTTCGGGACTACTATCTGTTTAACATTAAGGGATTGGAATTGAATACCTTCCTCCTCTATGTAGATTAGGAAGGGTTCCTTGAAATCTGCCGCCCTGTTCCTTCTCCCTTAGCCTAAGACTTGATTTCTTCCCGATGATTGGTTATGCTTTGCTAACTGTTTAATGCACAGTATACTGGACTGCAAGTCGGTGGAAGTTGGAATAAAGTGGAAATTTGGAAGTTGGTTAGAGAGAAGTGAGAGTGTTTGGAGGTTCTAAACTTAGAGAGATAAAGTTAAAATGAAAGTGAGTGAAAAAATGAAGTATGAAATGAATATATAGGTGAAGGAAGCTTCCTAACTCCTTTATAACTCTTTCACCTCTTTTTTTTGCTTACTTCCTCGATCATCTAACTCATGTCAAAGTCCTATGCCTTCCCAACCTTATTTGGAAACGAAATACCTAACTACAGAATTGAAATTATCTAAACGTCAAAGGAAATAACATGAAACTAACAATCTATGGGTTGCCTCCCATGTAGCGCTTCTTTTAACATCGATAGCTCAACGCTGTTCTTGTGCTCAAGGTTGTTCAAATGAATCGTGCAACAGTAACGCAATCATCAATCTTACAATTTGCACATGAGCTACCATGCCCTGGGTTCCACCTTCCTTATGCTTCACCTTCCTTCAATTTCTCCTCTGCAATTGTTTCTAAATGCATTTCCAGGATCCTCAATATCTTCCCATTGTCCTTGAAGTTTAGTTTCTTTGATGATAGTTGGAAGTACGGGAGAACTGTTGTCATTCATCGACACAGTGAAGGTTATTTGATGCTCTCTAACCCTCAGAGTTAGTTCACCCCATCAACGACAATTATTGAGTGAGCAGTAGCCAAGAATGATTGTCCAAGGACCATAGGGGTTTTCACATCTTCTCCAATATCCAATACAAGGAAGTTTGTGGGGAAGGTAAATATATCAATCCGTACTTGCATATCCTTAATAATACCCTTCGATTAATGAACTGTTCTATCTGCCATCATCACTAGCATCGTAGTGGATTCTAACTCTTGTAACCCCAATTTTTGACTAAAGGTATAAAGTATCATATTAATACTCGCTCCCAAATCTGTGAATTCACTGTCTATTTTAACTCCATTGATACTGCAAGGAATGTAAAAATCCCCTGGGTCCTCTTTCTTCTGTGCTATATTAGGGTTTTCTTTCGCTATGAGCGTATTAACCTTCTTCTTGATTAATTCCCTTAGTGTGAGCCTCGTTTGTAGTTGTTTTGTTATGTCCTCAATATTGTTTAATTCAGCCTCTTTAGAATTTCTCATCGCCTTACTTGAAATTGACTTCCTCTGAGTTAAAATAGGGTATGGAAATTCAGGTTGAGGTTCCTTGATTGGCTTAATTACTAGCTCACTTGGAAGGAATTCCATATTTTCTTGTCGTCTCTATTGTCTCCATCTTCTTTCGTATGTTTGAGTTTCTTTTCCTAGGTCTAAGTAATGGCCATGATCCTACTCTCTAATAAAAATGAGT
The DNA here is from genome assembly GCA_027564395.1 of Erythroxylum ulei. Taxonomy (NCBI): domain Eukaryota; kingdom Viridiplantae; phylum Streptophyta; class Magnoliopsida; order Malpighiales; family Erythroxylaceae; genus Erythroxylum; species Erythroxylum ulei. Next base: position 37,599,712 of record JANITX010000210.1, on the reverse strand, counting down.
AAAGACTTGTCAAAAATCGCTAGTTGGGTTGGTCAAACCAAGAAAGGCATGGGAGTCTTTGGCCATTGCTTGAGCCAAGTCAACCTTGGATCGAGTTAAGTAGGAAAACCACGTCTAACATGGAGATAAAGATTTGAATATCGTACAATGAAAGCATTTTCGTCTGGCCTTTCTTATATTCCCCTTATTACTCTTATTCTTTTCTAAAATAGGGTGAACGTGGGGTTTAAATGAGACACCCAACCCAGAAGATATGCTTTGGAAACTTTGTTTTGAGACACTACAGGGCCAAATTCAAAGTAAGATTCACCAATTAGTGCCGAGTTATTATGGAGACAATTTCATGCTTCCACAAGAACTAACCTTTTTAGAAATTTCCCTCTATTTAATTCTCCTTCTCTAACTGTATGTATAGTGGCTAGAGCAAAGAATCTGCTTTAGCCCCAATTCCCTAACCATCAATCTAAGGGGATGTCAGATTCGATATTTCCTGGAAGGGTGCCTGTATTCCGAGTTGAAATTGCCTCTACCGACTTGGACCTCCAGATTGTGTATTGAAGAAGTGTGATTCTTAGTGACTTTATTGAACATGCTTTCAAGCCTCTTATATGCATCCTCCATGACTCCAATTTTATCTAAAATCATATCCAAATTAGATTCCATTGAGCTCGGTTTATCTTGTTAGAAACGTGTTTTTCCTTGGGGTCTAAATTGTCCTCCGGCATTGTTCGTCCAAAAGAAGTTAGGGTGATTCTTCCACCCAAGGTTTTATGTGTTAGAGTAGGGATTGTTTCCCCCTCCTCGTCCATATTGAGCTCCTATATAACTAACTTGCTCCAGATCATATCCTTCAATAAGAAGCAGTCCACTGTACCATGGTCCATCTGCCCACAGAGTTCACACTTTAGTTGCATAATTTTTACCGAAGCTAAGGATGAAGCCTTCATGTTATTAAGTTATTGAGTTGACTTGTAAATTTTCAATTGCATCTCCGTAATTTCATCAACAGCTACAATTCCTTTTTGTTCTCGGAAGGTAGTGGGTTATCTACTCCGCTCGCTCATCCATAAGCAGCTGTTACTTGCCATCTCCTCTATTAACTCTTCTGCTTCATTTATCGTCTTTCTCATCAGGGATCCTCCTGAAGCTGTATCAATCGTGCCTCTCGTATATGGGGTTACTCCATTATAAAATGTTTGCAACATAAACTCCTTAGGAAAGTTATGGTGTGGGCATTTTCATTGTAAGCCCTTGCATTGTTCCCATGCTTCATAGATTGATTTCCCATCACTTTGCTGGAAGTTGGTAATCTCCTTGATAATATTCGTGGTCTTGGTAAGGGGAAAATACTTGTCTAAAAAGGCACGAACTAGTTGATCCCAAGTGGTGACATTGGCTGGGTTACGGGAGTGGTACCAAGCTTTTTCTCTATCTCTTAAGGTAAAATGGAAAAGCCTAATTCTTACCGCACCCTCTGACATCTGATGGTACCGAAAGGTATCGTAGATTTCAAGGAAATTTACTATATGTGCATTGGGATCTTCATTCGTTAGTCCATAGAATTGCACATTTTGTTGAACCATGTTTATGAGGCTTGGTTTCATTTAGAAAGAGGTTGTTTGTACGAGTGGCCTAGTTATTCCTTAGTTCATTTAGAAAGAGGTTGTTTGTACGAGTGGCCTAGTTTCTTTGCTGACATCTTTAGTTTGTTCCGTGATCGAAATCTTGCTTAAATTTCTCGACCATTATTGCTTTTACGATTTCTTCTTCTTCTTCGCGCCGAGATTTCCTAATTGATCGTTCTAATCGAGTGATATCTAGCTCTAAGGTTTTAGTTGCACGACTCGAATTTCTCGTAACTTTTGCATTCATGCAAGAGCACAAATTCAGAAATAGAAATAAAGAACATAAACTAAAAACTAAGTAAAATGCCTTAGATTAAAGAACTAAACTAATCGCCTCCTTAGTAACGGCGCCAAAAACTTGATTGGGGTTTGGTTTTGTGCAAGTTTAAAATATTAAACCTCGATAATCTGCAAGCGTACGATTCGTTAGCGTAATACTAAAGGTGTCGATCCCACGACGAGGGAACTAATCTAATCCTCAAATCTAATGCCAGAAATAAATAACAGAAATTCAAGGTACAATGAAACTAATATGAGAATTTTATTCAATCAATCAAATTAAGAATAAAATACAAAAATACTAATTATTAAGCAATTTGCAACACACCCAAGAATCAAACTTAGGAAATTACCAATTGAGAGAAATGGAATTTTACCTATCCTTAATGTTAACCTAACTGATTACGAATTATTAGATTATTGGTTCTAAACTATCGTAGGGTTGATTACTCTCTCTCGATTTATAACCATTAACCCTAAATCATAAACCCTAATCAAATTATGGAGGTTGCAATCTCTCAATTTACAACCTATCCAAAACCTTGATTAGTTCTGAAGTTCTATAATAAACTATCAAAAATCTATACAAGATCTCTCTTTGCATAAATTACCGATCTGATTTAATTTTGGCTTCTATTAAATTACTTAACTCTCGTAAGTCTAATTTAATTGTTTTTCACTCGATTCACCCTCTCAGTTTTATTATCAAATTATGAAATAACTTAATCAAACCACAACATTATCCAATAAACACATAAACAATCAAATTCTTATTAATTCAAGAATAAAATTCCAAAGGTGAGTTTAGAACATCCTCGACATTCTAGATCCTATCATCAACTGTTCAATCCAATTCTATATAATAATAAAACTGAAAATAACAGGAAATACAATCTAAAATGGATGGCGAAAGGCAGTGACATCAAGAAACCTTCTAATCTGGGAAGTACTTCGAGTTAACTTCTCCTCTTCTCTCTTCCTCTATCTCTCGATGATCTCTCTCTACGGTTTCTCAAGATAAAAAAGCTCCTTTTCTCTTCTCTTCTTGTTCTTTTTATATCCTCTTCTGTTTTGGGTAAACATAAGAGGATATAAAAAGAACAAGAAGAGGAGAGAAAAGGATTTGGGGTCTGAAAGGTCCAAAAATTTCTCAAAACTTGACGTTCGTAAGAGTCTACATGTCTACCCAACGTAGGCCACGATCGTGGCTCACATCTGAGCTGTCCGTCACGATCATGGCATCCAAGCCACGATTATGGGCCATTCCCTGGGCTTTTATCACGATCGTGGCATGCAGGCCACAATCGTGGGCTAAATCTAGGGCTTTTTTCATTATCGTGGCCTAACATGCCTCGATCATGGGCCATTGTTTCGACCTGAATGTCTCCAAAACTCCTCTGTCCTTCGATGTTGACTCTGAAACACTAACAAACACATCAAGGTACCTCAAAAATATAATATTTAAGCTTAAAGACTTGTACTAACCCATAAAACATAAATAATTAACTGATAGGTGTAAAATGCATCGTATTTTAGTGTATAGTTTAATATATGTTTAGTCATTTATTCGATTGTTTAGTATGTGTTTAAGGTAGAATTGTGTTAGTTTGTGATTTATTTGTGTTTAAGTGTTTTATGGGTTAGAGCAATCCTTTGAGCTTAAATATGATGTTTTTGAGATATCTTGATGTAGCACCCAACTCTCGCAGGACACGTACCTAACATCTTGAGTGATATCCGAATGTGTACCCCATTAGAGTGGCATGCTAGAGCACTTATATCACTAACTTAATCGTGGCAACATCATTATTACGTAAATGTCACAACAGTTTTAAAACCAAATTCTCATTTTATTTCATAAAATCTGAATATGTACATTGTAATTTTACAAAACCATCCATATATGTACATTAGAATTATACAAAAATTTCTATCTAATCCTTCAGTCTTAGCTAACCGACCTTTGAGCCATTTCTTTGAAACAATAATACAAGAACTATGCTTCTTGCAGAGTCTCTCTGTCACTAGTGTCCTCTCTCGGTCCTAAAATTTCAACGTTGCAATTTTGGTGAGTTTTGCGAACTCAGTGAGGTAACCATCCTCAATGGTTCACTTAATTCATACAACACATCAGCACATGTAATCAAATAATTCACATCATTTTAGTTATCATAATATAGTTCCACATATCACTTTGTTTACAATTTTCATGTTCTCATTCAAATACAAGTCTACAGTATATTGCAATCATTCGAACATACATATTAAATGTATATGCAATGCACATGAGACTCACTTTCATTTATTTCTTTGTTATGACCGAGTGCCTTTTTACTAGCTCATATCCCTTGTGGATATCGAGCTTGTATCGAGTAATGTCCCATATCCCTTAGTGGATACCGGGTATAATAACAACTGAGCCAGAGGCTTTTCTCACATTTTGAGCTTTAAGCTCTTTTTACTGGCGACTCTGGTCACAACTGCCTTAATCTTTCATGCATCCATGTAATGAAATGTATCATATTCACTTTCAAATTTATCTTTGGACTTTGGTTCGGCATTCAACTTATACATTGAGAATCAATTATTTCGTCAGATTCACATACAAGGAGCACTTCCAATATCCCATTCATGCATCAAACGCCTCAGATACTACAACAAAAACGACATACGGTAATAGGTGATAAGCGCTATTAAATATGAATGGTAAAACTAATGAGTATGCTTTGACAGCCTATGTTACTAAAGATATGATGCTTTAGTAACAGTTTTGACATGTTATTGTTGAGTTTAATACCGCATTTATTGATAGCTATAAATGCATTTATATTACGTTTTATAAATGCTATAAATTAGTTATTTGTAACATTTTTAAAATGTTATATATTAACTTTTTTTAATATCCTTAAATTGTTGTAGATATGTATTTTGTAACAGTTTTGAAATGTTAAAAGTGATTTTTTCATAACATTGTTTAAATGTCATTATTGAGTTTATTATAGTATTTATTAATAGCTATAAATGATTTTATGTTACATTTTGTAAATGTTATTAATTAACTATTTATAACATTTTTCAACTGTTACAGATTAGCTTTTCACAACATTATTAAAGGGTTATAAACATGAATTTTGTAACATTTTAAAAATATTATAGATAAGTTTTCCATGACATTGATAGAACGTTGTTGTTGAGTTTATTATAGCATTTATTGATAGCTACAAATGATTTTATATTATATTTTATAAATGTTATTAATT
>JANITX010000210.1:37560229-37572326 GCA_027564395.1 Erythroxylum ulei | reverse complement strand
GCATATTCTAATTAATTATATTTAGAATATATTTAATATATCCTAATTAATTATATTTAATATAGTCTAATTAATTATATTTAGAATATATTTAGTTTTAATTAATTATATTTAATATATTCTAATTAATTATATTATTTTACTAAAAAAAGAATGAATGACTTCATTCCTCACATATTTGAGGGCTATGGAGTAATCCCCAAAACTCAGATATCAAAATACTATTCATGCAATGATAATATATAACCAACTGCGTTTTTCATTCTAATACTCATTGATGTCTTTCAAACTCATGAACCAAGCACCCCCTTAGTATATTGGATATTTTGTAAATTGTAAGTGGCCTTGCGAATGAACTCGGGTCTCAGGGAATGGGTCATATTGTATAGCCCATATTTGTGTTGGAGGTAATGAGGAATTGGTCATATAGAAGAGAAACCCAAAAGCAATATCATTCCAGCTGAAATTTTCTAATATGGGTGACACAGCCAAAGGAATGACGGTTCACATGAGCCACATGCCATCAACTATAACAATAAAAATAGCCCACAACATCGATGCTAGAAAGGAAAGTTTAATTTTTTATTGCTGACCAACAGGGAAGAAGTCGAAGATGGGGAAATAATTTTGGCCTCTAATTTTGTCTATCCTACACCTACGAAGGATGAGTGTAATGTGGTTAAGCTATTTAGGTTTCTAAAATCAAAGAGCGTAACTTGAAAACCATGAAATTCCATGGTGAATTAGATGGGATTCCTCAAGTTATTTTATTAGATAGTGGAGCCACACATAATTTTAACTCCTCCTGATTAGTCGCGACCTTGGGATTAGAGGTGGAGAGGGACGGAGATATCATAATCATTTTAGGATATATCCATAAAGTGTGGATGATAAAACAAACTACAAGTCTACGGCTGAGGTTAGGAAATTGTGAATATTGGGTGGATGCCTAGTACTTAATACTGTTAATTTGGATATGATTTTGGGAATCACTTGGTTACAAACATTGGGGGATTTCATACATAATTGGAGGGAGCAACGCATACGTTTCAAACATAAAGGGAAATGGGTTGAGATTTAGGGTTTGATACGTTTCAAAGATAAAGGGAAATGGGTTGAGATTTAGGGTTTGATACGTTTCAAACATCAAGGGAAATGGGTTGAGATTCAAGGTTTGATAAATGAGCAAGTGTCGCTGCATAATCTTTTTGGATGTGGAAACTTTTGTTGAGAGCTATGAAAAAGTACTTGAAACTTAAAAATTTACAAGGAATTTAAATTCTCAATATTTCAAAGATATCACTAATCTTTTACAAAGATTACAATTTTTTAAAAATGCAGGGGTTTACATCCCAAACGTTCAATCGAACATGTCATTAACCTTAATCCATGACAAGGTCCCATATCTGTCAGGCCTTATTGCTATACTCGAGAACATAAGGCTGAGACTGAAAAGCAAGTGCAAGAGTTGCTGATCTTAGGATTTATATGCACCAGTTAGAGTCTATAATCAAGCCTAGTAATATTGATGAAGAAAAAGGATAACAATCAAAGGATGTGCATTGACTATTGTGCTCTCAACAAAATCCCAATTCTAGACAAATTCCTAATTCTTATATTGGATGAACTACTGAATAAACTGCATGGGGCATAATATTTTTTCAAATTGAACTTTAATTCAGGATATTACCAAATTTGTATGAAAGAGGAAGACATCGAGAAAATAGCTTTTTAGACCAAAAAAGCCACTAAAAATATTTATTAATGTCATCTAGCCTTATCAATGCCCCCACAACATTTTAAGTTACAATGAACTAAATTTTTAAGCCTCTATTGAGGCGATATATTTTTCTTTGATGACATGTTAATCTATATTAAGATATGGTAGGACCATTTGAAACACCTGAAAGAGGTGCTATAAATTGTACCAAACCACAACTTTGTACTTAATTCAAAAAAGTGCCAATTTGGGAGCAACACTATTAAATACTTAGGTCACTCACAATTTCTCAAAAAGAAGTAGCAATGGATCTGAAAAATGTTCAAGCTACGATTGACTATCCAGTTCTAACAAATGTTAAAGGTGTTTGAGGATTTTCAAGATTGATGGGAAACTACCACAAATTCATCAATGGGCCCAAAAGTATAACTAAGCAACTAACAGATTTAACAAAGAACAATAGTTTCAAATGGACTAAGGGGACATAAGAAACGTTTGGTGCCTTAAAATGACGGATGGTGGAGGCTCCTGTTCTTGGGTTGCCAAAATTTTTCAAACAATTTTCCATTTGGTGTGATGCTTTGAGTAGAGGAGTAAGAGCAGTATTAATGCAAGAACATAAACTGATTATCTACTTTAACAGGGATCTATCAAAGAAGAATTTGGCTAAGTCCACTTACAAAAAAGAGATCATGGCTATAGCATTAACATTACAACCTTTCAGGTCATCACAGATTAAAAGGCCTAAAATATCTACTACAGCAACATATCACTGCTTTAAATCAACATAACTGGATGGAAAATTGATGGAATATAACTTTGACATCTATTACAAACCTATTAAAATGAATCAAGCAACAAACACTTTGCCTAGGGTGATGGAGCAAGGGGAAGCCAGCATACTGCTTTCATGCCCAAAATGGATGGATAGCTATGAGTTACGTCAGGAAGTGGATAATGATTCTCAATTACATCAGGTCATACGAGATTTACAGCAAGACTTTGATAAATGAGTATTTGACTATATTTATATACCCATATTTAATGTGTTTTGCTTGTTATTTAATATTTTATAGTATTTTTGGTACTTATTTTGCTTTAACTGTATTTATAGGTTATAATTGCCTTTATAAACCAAAAGGAGAAGAATTTGGATGAAATCATGGAATAAAACAAAGATTTAAAGAAACTTGGAGATACACGGTCATATACAATGATCGTATAAGTCTTTGTAAACGTGTGGAGATTTGAAAATATGGTTTCTACTTGTTTATGTTGCTTATGTAAGTCTTTGCGCTTATGTAAAATCACAAATTCCGGTGTTTTCAAAAATACACAGTTACATACACAACTGTGTATGTCCCATAAACCATAATTTTTTATTATAAAAGGACGTTATCGAAGGTAGAACAAAAGGAGGCAAATTTTATGATTATTACCAACCACTAGTGACATGAAAAATATGGAATAAGTTATGTGAAATAATAAGAAGAAATATAGAAATAATAACTTCTCAACAATCATATGATAGAAAAATACATGTGAACTCCATTAAATTATATAAATAAGAAAATTAGGAGCTTAAACACATTCTGTCTAAGAAATTTTCATGTTTTTTAATCCAAACATCATAGAGGTATATACATTAATTTTGACATTTCTTAACCTAAAAATAAAAATATATATTAATTGTTGCACTTTCACAATCACAACTCATTTTGTGTGATAACATAATTCAAACATAAACTTACAACTATAATCCATAGTGTGGTTAAACAATTCAACCATATAATCACAATTACAACTCATTTTGTATGATCGCTTAATTCAAACATAAAGAAACAATTATAACCTATTTAGTGTGATTATATAATTCAACCATAAAGTTACAACTATAACCTATTTTTTGTAATTCATAAGTCAACCATAAATTTACAATTACAACTCATTGTGTATGATTACATTATTCAACTATAAATCACATCTTTGTAACTTTTAATTAATATTACAATTTTAATTTTCATTATTGTCATTCTTTCTAGTTTTCTTCTATAAATCATAAAGAATAAACACATACACATATAAAAGATAATCCTTATACTTTAAATTTTATATTACAAATAAATCATTTTAATTTAGTTTAATATTAATTGATTTAGGAAAGTAGTTAAATACATCGGTAATGAAAGCTTAGATGTAACTAAATTTAAAAAATCACACTAATTTATATATAATACTTAAGAAAATAGTCAAAATTCACAAAAATAAAAATTAAATGTTGATTTATCTCTAAATTCTATAATCAAATACTCTTACATGTTAAAGAAGAATATAGTTAATAAACAATAATATATTAACTTACTTTACGCTTAGACAAAATTAATTAATTTCAGTTATAAGCATGTAGTTGAAAAAAAAATTATAAATTTAACAAGTCACCTGGCCCACGACAATGTACTGTATCAAGCATACAAGCCACAAATTTGACAAGTCACCTACAGCACTATATTGAGCTACTTTGTGAACGATGAAGCAGCGATAGCACAAAGTAGCAAACACTACCAAAAAAAATCCCAATGGGTCAAGTCGGATTAGGCTTGATTTGTTGCCTAAAGCCCACGTTTGACTTAAGATTCAATTGACCGAGGTGATTGGCTCAAGATAATTCGGGGTTGAATTATTATTTTTTCAAAAAAGTACAAAAATGAATATCATTTTTAATAAAACAATATTTTGTTATTGTCCGTCAGGTTTCGATCAAGTCGGGGTCGAGCCCTTTTACCATCGTTAGAGATACCCAACACCAGTTGAGAAATAGCTGCGATTGAGAAGCATCAGGACGGACGACGGAGGAAAAGCAAGTGATGGCATGAGATGAGAGAGCCGAGAGACAGAGAGAGGAAGATGAGGTTTAGTTTGACTGTCGCCTTATTTAGCGGTTAGTTGATTGCATTAGTTGTATAAGTTGGTAGCTGATTCTACCAACTAATTTAATCTGTAGATTGCATTAATTATTTGTTATTTGATGTTTGATAAAATTAATTATTTATATGTAAAATAATTTATAAGGACATAATTTTAAAAAAATTATAAGAGTATAAATATTATATATTTTAGTATTTTGTTGAATATTTTTACAAGAATTTAGATTTTAGATATTTAATTTTATAAAAATTAAGTTTATAATTTTAATAAAAAAAACATAAAACATGTAATAATAATAATAATAATCAACGTTAAATCTTATATTATAATAATAATATAAGATTTAATCAGTGAGCTAAAATATAGCTGATTCAAGGTCTACCAAACGCAGCATGTGTGGAAGACGGGCGACAGATGCTTCCTCTTTAGATTAGTTTTTTTTAGTAATTTTAATGCTTCAATTTTTTTTATACTTACCTGAAATTGATTGGTATCCTTAGTACGGGTTTGTAAGTTACAAATTTGTACCGTTTTTGAGTCCGGACAGTACAAAATTCATACGTCCGAATGGCACTACAAAAACCTAGAAAGCCCAGCACTTTGAAAGTGTGAAGCTACATTGTATATTATGTTCTCAGTTCTCACTAGGAAAAAGAAAGAAAAGTGAAAAAAAAAAATGAAGTCTGGATCAATAATCTCATTACTGTCTGGGCCACTCACTCTCTATCCACCAATGCTTGTGATTGTAATTGTATTGAGTAAATATTAGGCATTTAGTTGAATAATTTCTCAACTCAAAAAGGGTGTAGGAAGTAGGAAAAGGACAGCCATTTAAATCCAGTGGACCTCTTCAGGAAGCATTATCTGTACTTTTCCCTACTCTGGCCTGGCCTCCTCTACCACAAAACGTTTGATAAGACATTTTCTTCTGACTTTGATTGATAGATAAACATTGAGAGTCCAGACATAACATCATAAAATAAAAATTCAATCTTAATTTTAGTTAAGTTCTTTTACATTATATTATTTATTACACTTTTAAATGATTTTGTGTTTCAAAATGAAAAATGAATCGGACTCGGACATTTTACTCCAACTTTTAAACCCATTCATTTGCAGTGTGTGTTTACACTAGAAAAGCAAATCCGTCTTAAATTAATTTCTCCGTTTCAACCTTTACATGAACGGTGCCACTAATGTTCTATGCATGTGTAATCCAACAATTCAATTCGACTGTCACAGAATGAGACCTTGAACACCTAATATGATAAAATTCCCATAACAGGATAATCTTTGTGACACAATTTAGAAATAACTATATTACGAGTAACTTCTTTAGAAACCGAACAATGAAACTCGTATGCTTTGAGCTACAAGTACAACTAATGTTTTGACAACCAAAGTTACTATGGTTGGAGATCTCAATATGTGCACGTAAATAAAAATTTAAACTTGGCCGAATTTTTTTTAATTAAAAAAGCGAATTACAATGTAAGTAGTAGAAATAAATGATATTTTTAGCCCCACAGGCAGCACTGGGACTGGGTAATGCGATGAAGAGATTCCCAAGCGGTCATTTCACAATCGAGGTTTTGCTTCTTTGTGGATAGGGCCAAGCCTCTTTAGAGATGTTTACTTTTTTTAGTGTGAAGTTTCTTTTCTTCAACTCCCAAAGTGCAATGAAATATCCCATCTACCTCCATCAACCATATGTCTCATCTCAAGTCACCAATACATGTAATGTTGCCCCCACCCCCCCATGGCCATGTTCAATTATTTATTAATTTCCCCTGCTAGTAGCTTCTTTTCCATCTTCCATGTACTTCCTTATTTGCACAGCTTAATTTGGTAGAACATAGGTAAATATATCACATACCTCGGACTCCGGTCTTTTCTGAAACTTGGACAACTTCAACTTGCCTACACAAGACTGGTGATCTCGTCTGGTCGGACACAAAAATTAAAATTGGCCCATTCAGGTGTCGAACCTGCGACCTTGGCGTAATTAGCTGTAACCAACTGAGTTTGGTAGGCGTAAGCAACATTTTCATGGGCCTATTTATATACCTCAGAGTAAGGAAGGAGAGTAGCAGCACATCAACACTAGTGAGGTGGTCGCCCTACACAAAACAATCATGAGGAGTCATGAGCCTCGTTCAAGCTCTTCGTGTGCAGCTTGCAAGTTCTTGAAGAGAAGATGCAGTCCTAACTGCATATTTGCTCCATATTTTCGTTCCGATGAGCCTAAGAAGTTCGCAAAAGTCCACAAGGTGTTTGGTGCAAGCAATGTAAGCAAGATCCTGATAGAAGTGCCTGAACAGCAACGTGAAGACACGGTGAATTCGCTGGCTTATGAGGCTGAGGCAAGGCTCAGAGATCCTGTTTATGGTTGCATTGGTGCTATAGCTTTGCTGCAGAGAAAAATGATCGAGCTCCAGGTTGATCTCGCTCTTGCCAGAGCTCGCCTAGCCCGCTATGCTGCTAATTCTTCGTCTACCATCTTCAGCGATCGTGGTGCCATCGAACCCTTCTGCGAACTTCCTGTTTGTGCTGGATTTATTGACAGTTTTCAACAGAATCCATCGGAGCTCGCCCAAGATGGAGCTATCAATGAATTTACTCATTTCCCGTATATACTCTGATCTCTCTCTTGTTCTCTCTCTGTGATGTTGCTCACAAGTACTTAGCCTACTGTTCATGTTCTGATAAGAATCAAGAATGCCATACTCAGCCCTCTGAATAACTAGTTAACTAAAAGCTTTTTCCTTCATAAGCTCAGTTGTTTGAAGTTATACATGGATGGTACAAAAAACCAATTGCAAATTAGTCAGAATTTGGAAACATCATCCAATCAAGAGCTAGTAGTCTCAGTTAACTCATGTATAACTTTTGCTTCCCTACCAACGGGTTTAGAAGTTATGGCAAGTCGAATTGATATCAGTGAAAAGCTAAGAAAATGGTGACGCACCGGAATTCACATAAGCCCTCGAGTATCCTGAAGCACCGAATTTGGGCAATGATGTCATCAGCCCCACAAGGCATTTACTTTATTTTGTGCATATGGGAATCCAAAGACTTGGCTTGGCCAAACCCCAGTTTCTTCACCTTCATAATAAGTCGGTTCCAGATATAGTCCCGCTTTAAAATCACCATAAATCATAGACCTAACACATATTTACTTTAGTTCTAGATCAAACAGTATTTTCTAAGCTTGTGGCTGCTGTACTATTCGTTTAGTTGCATTGAGAAATGTCAAGAATTAGATTTCGACTATGTTACCGTCAGACATCGTCAAAACCCTTTGTTCTCTTTCGAACACCAATCATAACGCAAAGAAATTACACAGTAATTTTATTAAGATAAATCCGCATCACATTTTTATCACTAAAGGGGACTACTAATGTAGGTTACAATCTAGTAGATCAGGAAATAGAGACAATCTTTAGCACATTTTATCTACAAAAAAACAATGTGCTGCTGCAGGTACATCATCTTCGCAATTGGCATTTACTTTGTGCCCAACATGGGGGCTCCTGGCGATAGGAATGACAGCTTCCATTGGTGGATGTACAGATCCACAGGAGTGCTTTCATGGATTGTTATTGGTCTACTTTTTTCAAAGACAATTGCTTAAGAGATCTCAATTATCAGTTCCTCCCTGTTCAAATCCAAATTTGTATCAGACCCCAAGAGATGCAATCTTAAGAGACACCAGAAGGATTTCATTCTGTTCATACAAATGCATGTGCAAAAACGAGTCATTCTGGGACACAACAGTTAAGTGTCAATGAATGCCCCTACATCCACTTATCCTCTATGTTATATCCAATGAAGAACCATAATACTTTTATCATATCAAATACATATATATGCTCTATCTGAACAATGCCAACACCTGAATCTTCTAGCTTAGTGGACGATAAGCATCTCATAACCAATCTTAGGCTGCAATTTTCTTCCAATCTAACACAAGACAACAGTCTGCTAATATAAAGGACAGGAAACTTTAAAATATCAGATCCCTTCATGGAGCAAAAATAGCACCCACAGGACCATGATTTGCCCATCAAGAACTCCTTCCCCTCTATCATGATGATGCCCATAAATGACAGAGGTGACTCGTCTACACTAAGATTGCACAAATGAACTATAATCACAATACCAAAATATCCCTTTACTTAAACCATTGCGTATTTCAAGAAACTAACATCCTAACAGGATAGGCAGTTGGAGGTTATACGCAGAAGCAACCCAAAATCCACCTCATTTTACGTTAGATTTCTACTGGTATTCTGAGATATTTCAATGCCTGCAAAAGTGCCAATTCTAATCTGGACTTTATAAAGTATACATGATATAACCGAGTTTGAGCAACTATTTTTATTTTCAATTGAATGACATAAAGCATCCCAAGTTCCTGCTTTGAAAAGGTAACCGATCTAGAGATGCAAGTCCCATGCTTCCTCAACAGATGGCTGGCAATTGTAGGTTTCGAAGTAGGCACTACTCTTAGACAAGTTCAAAGACCAAAAAAGGAAAGAGAGATGGAGAGAGCAAAACCCAGAAACAAAGAACGGCATGTGTCAAATCACTTAATTGTGAGCATTCTGATGACACAATACCTATGCAACGAGACCGTGTTAACTAAAGAAACAATCAGAACCAGCGTCTTTGCTGAGGCTCGCAGGAAGATTTCAGGTCATTTACCTACCGAAACTTCTTTATCAACAACTAAATCAATATCTCCACCATTATCCTTCCTTTTTTCGGTTAATGAGCAGATTAGAAATTCAATACTTCGCAAATCCACAATCCAATTCAATAAAAATGAGACTGATCTAATCTACGTGTTTTGCTCGATTATTCACCTGAACCAGAACCGAACTTTGCTCGCTTCAGGGACTTTCGCCGAAGTTCCATCTGAGCATCCATGAACATGTTCATTCTCTCCAACTCCAGCTCCTTAGTGACTTCCATTCGCTGCTTTTCCAACTCCATCATTTGCTGCTGTTTCGAGCTCTCAATTCTTTCATATATCTCCCCAAACTTCAATATCGCTCTCGCTAATTCTCTACACGCAGCTCCATCCGAGAAATCCACATCCTCCATCCGATGCTGCTTCTTAACCAGTCTCTCATCAAACCCTGAGATCTCGTCCTCTTCTTCGTCGTCACCCAAAGAGCTCTCGCTGGAATTCGAAACACCCGAATAGATCTCTCGTTTAGGGTTTGCTTTTGGCTTAACGGAGAGGGTGACGGTGGTGGACGGTTTTTTGGAATTGGCAGCATTAGTATTGGAGCCGATAAGTGAATCAAGACGATAATAAAACGGCCACTTTGACGGAGGAGGTTTGGCCTTCTCGAGCTTGTACTTCTTCTTCAGAGTATCAATCCGGTTCTTACACTGGATGTCTGTCTTCCGAGGCTTGCCGCCGTTTTGACCGGCGTTGACGGCGTCGGCGACTTCTTTCCAGTCCTTTTGCCGGAGATTTCCTCTATTAAGACTAACGTAACGGTCCCCCCAAGCTTCGATTAGAGTTGCCGTGGCTCCTTCGCTCCAGCAGTCTTCACGGCCGCCAGCGAAGGCGCCGGAGGACTGGTGATGGCGGTTGGGATGGGCGCGAGAGGCGGTGGGGTCCATTTAAGAGGAGAAGATAAGAGTGGAGCTGAAGTGCGGCGGGTGAGTTGGTGGAGGATAAGAGAAAAGGAGTGGTATTGGCGAGACAAAGGGAATGGGTCAGAGCAGAGATGGCCGTGCATTTGACCGCCGGTGACGTCAGCTCCGTTATGGGGTTGGACGGAATGAATCCACTTAAAAAGGATAACCACGTGCGCACGTTAAAAATAAAATAGCTAATTATACTGAGTAAATTTAGCAACACAAAGACTTCATTCTCTTTACCTATCTACTTAAGTAAATTTTTTGAAAACTTATGTGGATTAATTTCCAAATCTTTATAAACTATGTCCTCCCCTACCGCTCTTTCTATTTTACGCGCGCCAATCCCTCTTCCAGCAAACTCTTACGGTAACTAAAATTGCCACGGGCTCAACACAACAACGTTAACAAAAGTATAACC
This sequence comes from Erythroxylum ulei, assembly GCA_027564395.1. Lineage (NCBI taxonomy): Eukaryota > Viridiplantae > Streptophyta > Magnoliopsida > Malpighiales > Erythroxylaceae > Erythroxylum > Erythroxylum ulei. The sequence goes on along the minus strand of JANITX010000210.1, from coordinate 37,561,602 downwards.
ACCAAGGTTTGGATAGGATTGTGAGCTCTGACCTCTGAGGGTAAAAACGATTCAAACCTGCTCCTTTGAAGTTTTAGGGGTTGTGGACCCAGACCTAGACCAGTAACTTTCCTTTTTAGGAATGTTAAAATAATAAATTACTAAAACCATCCGGACCTAGAACAATAACTTTCCTTTTTAGGGATGTTAAAATAATAAACTACTATAACCCAGACCTAAAACAATAACTTTCCTTCCTCATTTCACCAGCTCATCTTCCAAAATTAATCCTTAACCATTTCCCTACCCTCGCATCAGCAACCCCTGCCTCCCTCCGCTACTTCCCTCCACCCTTTCTTGGTGACGTGGGTGCCTCCCTCTTCTCTTCCCTAGAAAACCTCATGGGGGATGCCACCAATTCAGGAAAGTTAAGATACATTCCTCCAACTCTTCACAATGCTACAGTCGAGACAAAAGCCTTCTTTTATTGCAGGTCCAACTTTGACCTGAAAAAACTTATAATTGATAAATAAAAATGATATTTTCATTTTTTAATTTTGCAACAAAAAATACTCGAAGCAAGCCCTTGGCATATAGTATATGGTAGGCTATTGATGTCCCAAAAATGGCGACCAAGCATGGATTTGTCCTAAACAAGAATGAGGTGTGTCCATGTAGACTAATTTCTATAATATTCCTCTAAAATACTAGTTTCTCCTTTATCTGACAAGTTTTGTAGATAAATCATTTACTATTTTAAATTAACAGTTATGATATATAAATATATTAACAATAAATAAAGAATGAATTAAAAATATAAAACTTACCTGGTTACATTTTTTTCATCATATGTGCTAATGATCTAACAAAACTCTCTAAACCTTCACAATACAATTTAATTTAATTTATCGCTCGTGATTGCTCTTTAATAGAGAAAATACATTTGCATTCAATCACATCAAACAGACCACCCATAATATTAATTATATGTGCGTCTTCACTATATAAGTAATAAGGATTGAGAAAATAAGATGCTAAGTGGATCTTTTGAGTAAGATGCTTATCTCATCGTCGGTCAATAATATCTGGTTGGGTCGGTCGTGCTAGGCCCAGACCCAACCCTAAGATGGCATGTGAGCCGATCGACCCATTCCCAAGATGATGAGCTAAGCCCGGCAGGTATTCACTATATAAGTTCACTACCTTATCATGACGCAGGTATGACTCCAGAACCTTAATACTTTCTATTCACAGCCACAAAAACTATTACAAAAGAACTGACTTAAGCATCGGAGGGGCCGGCTGGTGATCAACCCTCGGTGTGCCTTCTATTGTTTTTGCAGGTATCTCCTAGTTGAAGTTAACTGAACTCATGGATCCAAACAACGGCGCCC
>JANITX010000210.1:37539828-37554493 GCA_027564395.1 Erythroxylum ulei | reverse complement strand
GTAATTAATATTTAACAATTAATTTTAGTTATTTAAATATATAATATTATATTAAATAATTCTTATTTTTATTAATAATTAATATATTAAATATTTAGTTAATGGTACATTATATTATAAAAATAGAAACAGAAAATAAAATTAATTTTTATAATTTTCATAATTTTTGAAAATTAAAAAAATCAAAACAAAAAATAAAACTAAATGAATTTAAAAATAAATTAAAAATAAAAATGACGAAAACCACGAAACTCAAAAGTCCAAAATTTCCTTTGCGGCTCCATCAAGCTTTATTCAGGAAAACAACAAAGAAATGGCTAGGTTGGCCTGATTTATAATATACAGCCCAATTGCATTACAGCTTAAATTCTAATAGAATTAGGGTTTCTCTGTGGTATAAAATGGTAGATAAGCCCTACGTTTTTAGTACCGAGTCCTCAGGCCTCACTCTAATTCTTGTTGGTCTCTGTTAGAAAGAGCGGCTAGGGTTTCCAATCGATTCAAGGAGGGAAAGCTTTCCCAATCTTTCATCATGAGAGCCAAGGTTAGTTGCTTAAATTCTAGTTCACTATCTGTTAATCGTTTATTTTGGTTGGTTCATCGGTTTTCTGACTGTTGCCTTTGGGGTTTGTTTCTTTATTGTTTTTGGGTGAATCAGTGGAAGAAGAAGCGTATGAGGAGGTTGAAGAGGAAGCGCAGAAAGATGAGGCAGAGATCTAAATAGTTTCGTCTTCAATAAACGACTATCTATTTGCTGTTTGGCTATTTTGTTATTGTCTCCGTTATTGGTTAAGTGGGTAGTTTTGGAATTTAACACAGTTATGTTAAGACATCTTGATTTTGCTTAAATGAGATTGTGTTTCGCGTATTTTTGTTCGTTAATATTTTTTCTCAGATATCCCTTTGTTGTGTTAATGTTGTGTTAATGTTACTGCTGTTGTTTCTCTACGTTGTTTAGTGTCTGTTCTATTAAGCATTATTTAGTTGGACAAGGCACTACTTCACACCTTGTTCATTTGTTAGGATTGAAGCCGATTTTCTGTCAATTCTGAGACGTGGTTCATTGAATTCTTTAGTAAAGCATATGTTATAGGTATGCGAAAGGATTGACGTTAGTTCTTGATACAATTGTTAACGTACCTCGCAATGTTTTTGAGATTTATTTTTGTCGAATAATGTAGGTTTTATTTGTTTAGAGGTCATTGTTGCACGGCGGGTGTGGACATGGTATTTGTTGGTGGAATACGATCTTGTAGTAAATTACATGGGGTAATTCATTATAAGCATGGTTGATGCATACGATGTTATTTGTTTTTAGGTGATCGTCTATTTCAAATGCTGTATGGTATCGATTTTGCAACTTTCTGTGCATATACACTCAGAGCTACAAGTTGAGTGAACTGTGTGTAGAATTTTACTGGACATCGGTGCTGAATTGCTTTGAAGTTGAACAATTCAGCACACTTGTTACCTATTAGCTATACTCCTTAGCTTTCCATTGTGGTTGTCTGTACCAATGTTTCTAGTCTATTAATATGAAATGATGTTGATTGTTTTGTTTCACGGACAGTGGTTTAGGTTGAGGTGCCAATTTTTGTTACGAACCTTTGTTATCTCGTTTGCATAATATGGTATGACTGAAATGCCATTTGGGCTTGAAGAATATTCAGAGGGGTTAAGCAGGGGATCAGGAGGAAAAACTTGGCTTGTAATAGAGAACTGATGATACTGAAATTCAGAGGCATAAACATGAGCCAGAGATTAGCCATGGCTCTTTCAGTCCAGTGAAGTGGTTTTAAACCTGGCCCAAGTTGGATGTGTTTATCACGTACGTCAGCAGGTTTTGGCTTAATATATCATTCACTTCTCCCCAAAAGGAGAAAAAAAAAGGAAGAACAGTAGAGTCGTAATTCTGAAACTCGATAATCACTTCAGACGATTTATCTCTAGGTTGTATTATTTTACAATTCGCTATTTAGATAAGATGTTTCTATTATTCCGTCAATTTAATAAATGTAGCTCACAAAAATTAGACGATCTAGATTATACCGAAATATAGGGTACATTTAAGATTGGAATAAAAGATCTTGCGTCCTATCCTTAGATAATTATATTATATTTTTTCAATTTGTTTACCAGCGTAGGCAGAAAAATAAGGCACGTGCAATTACACGCAAAAGGTAAATTGAGTCGTTTGCCCTCATTGTAAATCCAAATTGATGAGTTTGTCGTTCATATTTCAAGGGGGCAAAGGAAGCATCAGTAAAGATGTTTTCGTCGAGACGGAAGACGTAAAGGTGGTATTTTGACATTGGCTTACCTAATGCCATGAAAAGATTACCAGAAAACTCAGGGAGACATGTCTGTCAAATAGGGTTGGGTACGAGTGGCAGTTGCAAAAGACTAGAAATATATTATCATAAAAGATGAGGGGAAAGGAAAAGAATAAAGTGATTTTATTTGGAATCAGAAACCTTAGTTATAGAGGCCCGGCCCCTGTGCACGTCCAACTTCATCTTGAGCACCCATCTTTAATCTATCAACGTAACTCCTAACTTCCTGTGCGATCATCTTCTGCAGCACACTTAACAAGCATGCATCTTCCATTCTTACGATGCATTTCACTTCATCCTCATCTTGTTCTTCTCTCATCTTCTCCACAACTCTATCCTCCTCTTCTCTCAATTTCTTCGTCGCCGCAACAACCGCCTCCTCCGTCTTGAAACTGAACCCATTTCCAGGTAACGACAAAGTTAATGACGTCTCTGGCCCAAAACTCGCCACACCACCAACGTCGTTCTTCTCCTCTGGTGAAGCACGCAAGCAGATCCTCTTGACTCCGGAGTCAGTCTCCGACTCTGTCGAAACTTCGAAACTCGGACGCTTCACGGCAGAGTTGGAATCCGACGACGGCGAGGACATCTGGTAGCCGAGCTTCCGACGAAGGGTAGAGTTCCAATGATTCTTGATCGCATTATCTGTACGACCAGGCAAGAGTCTGGCGATAGTAGCCCACTTGTTGCCGTGAACGGCATGTGCACGCACAATGATGGCATCCTCGGCGGGCGTGAAGGGCCGATGCTGGACCTCCGGAGAGAGCTGGTTGCACCACCGGAGACGGCAAGATTTGCCGGAGCGACCAGAAATACCAGTGCTAATCAAAGACCAGTTTCGAGGGCCATGTTGGTCAACGAGCTTGATGAGAGTGGCGTCTTCTTGGGGGCTCCATGAACCTTTGATTGGATCCCCGCCATTGAAAGAACCCATAAAAAGGAACAGCAGAAGAAGGAACAAGAATTAATAGTTCAAAATACATAGAATATATAGTGGTGACTTAGGATAATAAAAGAAAAGAAAATGGGAATCGGTTAATAAGAGGGAGGTTTGGGGGTTAATAAATTAGAATAATAAAGCGTGTTGTGGGAAAGATAACGGTTCCAAGGAGAGTGGTGTGGGGTTTGTTGGTGTGAACCGTAAAACCGCATGCTTGATATAACGACTCTGCTCATTATATGCGCGTTTGTTTCTGATTTGTTTCCCCTTATATATTAGATTAGAGTCTAGAACTTATTAATTTTAATTTTTATATTATAACGGATTTGCCTACGAAAGGGTTGGTTGCAAATTTTCAGTTGCAATTTTAAATTCCTCGGTATTTAATTTGCATGGATTTTTCCAATAATTATTTTGTTTCTTTTGGCGAGGGAAATCAAAAGGTGTCAGAGAATCGCAGACGTCGCTTCGGTATGGGTGGAGTTAGTGGGAACAGATCTTCTGTTCCAGTGCCACAAATGATCCCAGCCGGAGTTAGGTTGGAGGAAGAGAGTTGTAACATAACTGCTTTGGCGGCCTTTTCTTTTTAATTTTTAATCCAATCAATTATGTTTCCTTTTAAAACTAGATCTGGATTTGGATGTTACATTTTGATATTCACTTATTTATAATTCTCCTATCACATAATAGAAATGGTTTTTCTAATTCACTCGGAGTTTTACATTGTTATTTAGTCTTAAAACGTTTTCAGAGCAGATCAGTCGGTTAGTTGCATTTGGAATTTTAGAGTAATCAAAGAACAAAATGATTTTATGGAATAAGATTTCATCGTTTTATTATATTTGTATAGTATCTGTTAACTTGGCTTAGTACAATTATTTAAGAAGTTATCTGGTTTCATTTTTTGGTTTTGTTTTTTTTAACAGCTATATAATTACAATAACATAAATTTATAAACTAATTAGGTTAATTTTTATTTTTCTTCTTTTATATTTATTAATACGATAATAATACTCAGTAGAAATCTAGTTGGCACGCAAGATTTGGGGAGGTTCAATAGTACGCAGTCTTATTTCTAATTATTAAAAATTTTGTTTTCAAATGACCTACACAAAAAGGAAAAATAAAAATAAATAAATAAACATAAAATAATAATAATGAAAGTCATAAATGTTGTTTTTTTTTTTCATAATACGTTTGTATTATTAATTAAATAATTATTAAATTATTAACTAATAATAAAATTATGATTATTATAATTTAATTATTCAATTTATTAAGTTTAATTTATGTCATTTAAAAATTTAAATAAAATCAATAGTTATTTAATAAATTTATTAAATATAAATAACCTGAAATTATAATTTAAAATTTTAAAAATAATTATTTATCAAATATTTTTCAAAAGTGAAATATTTACTTATACATAATAATATTAATTTAATAATTAAAATATTTTTTAAAAAGTTGTTAATTTAAAAAATTGAAAAAAATATTTCACTCATTAATTATTTAATTTAATAAAATATGATAATTTTATTATTAATATTTATTAATTATATATTATATAAGATTAAAATAAAATAAAATAAAATACTCATTATTTTATAAAATCAATTTATCTCTAATTTTTATTTTTATGTTATTGTTTTTATTAATAAAAATGTAATTACATTAATTCTAACAACTAATTTTTAACTAGACAAATTGTAATAACCTTATTTTTATACAGATCGTTATCTTTTCAAATCAAGTGAATTTTGCTTGAGCTCATTTATTTTTTTTAATAAAATAAAGAGAAGATTTCTACCCATGACCATAGAACCATTTCATCTTAAAATAATTTTTTTTTCACATATTTAAGTAAGTGGTCTACTTGTTTCAAGCTATATAGAAATTGAAAACTTAATTTTACTAACGTATGTCCTACTTTATTTCCTTGTCTCCTAAAGAATATAATAATTACAAAACTTGTTTTTTTATAACATGTTGGCCGAATGTGTGATTTATACGTTAATAGTTTAATTAAACTTTATCATTATCTATGGTATCACTTTTCATTATAATGTTACTAAATCCACTCATTACACCTTGAATAGTATGCAAAAGTGAAACCATAAATAACAATAAGGACTTACTTGAATCTTTTGTGAAAGAATGAAGCAAATCACACATCTAACCAATGTCTAAAAATTTTGTTTTCAAAATTATATCAATATCTGGTAGATCCAGATTAACCAGTTGTGATGTCATATAGGCTAAGTTGATAGCCCAATTATTAGGAACTTTTATAAACCTAATTCTTTTAGGGATTAGGATTCTATACACATTGTTTTGACAAATGTTAAAGTGCAATGTGATATTATAGGTAACGACAAGGGCATAATTCAATCTTAGACTAACATGCTTTATATATGATCTTTCAAACAAAATATGATCTTTATATTAATTTTGGATAAAGAAGATTATATTTTCTTAATAAAAAACTCAAGTTTACTGTTGTATTTCAACTAATGATATCTATAATTCTTCATGTGTTGTTAAATATTTTATTTGCAAAAGACATCTAATAAAGAGAAACTCATCCATATTGTGGCACAAGAGATCAAGTCGCATCTCTATAGAAAGAATTCAAAAATAAAGAAAAGCATGTTTATAACTATTGATTTTAGTGACCTAGAGATATATGTCGATTGTTGCAAAGGGATGTTGATCAGAATAAAAAAGTAGTCAACTTATAATTGTGATCTTTTTGAAATAATTTATATGTGGACCATATCCACCTTTTATAATTCTAGTTATTTTATGGCTCTTATTGATGATTATTCTCGATATAGATATACATTCTTAATTAAAGAAAACTTTAAAGTTCTTAACTTATTTAATATTTTTAAGACTAAAGTTGAGAATCATCTAGGAAAACCAATCAAGGTTTTAACTTGATAGTAAAGAAAAGTATTATAGAAAACATGAGGTTCATGAAAAAAAGTTTATTTTTCAAATAGTTGTATTCTTATGGAATAATAACTTAGTTTACCATGTTAGTAGAATCACACCTTAAAGCACGTAATAAGGAGTATGCATAACAAGACTAACCTTAAAATTTGCCTTTGGGTGAGGCTATTAAAATTGTTTTGTACATTCTAAATAGGCTCTTAAGAAAATTATTGTCTGCACCTTTTAAGTTATGGAAAAACTAGAAAATCAGTCTCAATAACCTCTAAGATTGGGATTTCCCTAAAAAGTTATATTTGTATAATTCTTATGAAAATAAATTGCATTCTCATTCTACTTAGTTATTATTTTATAGGTTATCTAAACCATTATTAAGGCTGTAGGTACTATTATCGAGGAGGATCTGTTGGAGTCACAAATAGCTAGGTTTATATAATATTATATGTTTAACAAGTTATCTTATTCTTAAATGTCAAAAGATAATATGATGCATACCACCATAGTTTATATCCTTCACCTATTCAGTTAAGGTTTAGAGATTTTATACTTGTCATTCCAATATAAAATTAAGAATCTACACATATATATAATGAGGTTCCTATGGAACATAATAATGTTGAACATATTCAATTAAGGAGATCCAAGAGGCTTGGTGCATCATTTGATTTTGTGGTTTATCTTAATAAGAATGAATATGACAATGGACAAGTTATTAGTTTAATTTTTTATATTGTTTCTAGTTCTTACGTAAATTATGGTAAGAAAAAATAAAAGATGAAATACAATCTATAAAACACAATCATGTATGGGAACTTATAGATTTACCTTAAAACTATGAACATATTACCTGAAAATAAGTTTATAAGACTAGGGAAGGACTCCTAAAGTATTGTTGAGAGGTTTAAAGTCAAGTTGGTTACTAAGATTTCACTTAAAAAAAAAGATTTTAATCTCAATTTCTCTCCTATATTATATAAAGATGCATTCAGAATGATCATACTAACAATAGTTCATTATGATATAGAGCTATATAAGATAGATGTTTAAACCACTTTATTAAACAAAGACCTTTATATAAGCCTATTTGGTACTCCACTTGTGTTTAATGCAAGGAAGCAAAACCTATTTTTCAGTTGTAGATACTCAAAAGTAGTATGGAATGGGATCCTGCACCTACTAGTAGAAGCTAACTACTCAAATGAATGGAATAAAACTTTGAGTTAGATCATCAATCTTACCAAATAAGGAAAGTAGAATGGGTTGTCAATAAAAACAACTTTCACCATTACCATCTATACTATTTGGAAGTAAAGAAATAACAGGCTGTACAAGGGAGTTAAACAAAAGAATATTAGTTAACAGACAGAATTCTCAATCGGGTCCGAGTAATATTGATAAAAAAAAATACAAAACTACTCACCTTGGGAATGAAGGATATATGGAATCTATAATTCTTGTTTATCAATCTTTAAGACCAATCGTGTATTTTTAATTATGTTGTAAGTTAAATGTTAGATAGCCTATTGTACTTCATTGTAATGTTGAACTAACTTTTGCTAAAGTTAATACAATTTCAATCATTTTCTAAAAAAAGTTTCTAGTAGTGGTACTTGAAGTGTGATGAGGTAATCACCTAATCTAATGTTTTAGAAAATAAAGTTGAGAGATGTTTTTTTTTCTTTTGTATTGGAATATGACATAAATGAATCACTACCTAAGGATAAGGAATTAATATACAGACTCTACAAAGTTAGGGGGAGCAAGGTCGTTTTTGTAAATAATGTCTTACTTGAATCAAATAACTTGGGCATGTTAAATGAGGATAAATAACTTTTTTCCAAGCATTTTGATATGAAAGATTGTAGTGAAGGATTTTTTGTCCTAGGTATTCTATTTTATGAGGACAAACGTGTTAGATCTCTCTTAAAGAGCATATATTAAGTGTGTTTCTTAAATATTCAATATGAAAATTATAAATCTTATGCAACATTGATCTTTTATAGAGATATTTTCTTTGTCACAACGTCTAAATAATAAATTTAAAAGAGAGGTTACGAAGAATATTCCTTATTCTAGTACATTTAGTAGCCTAATGATAGACTATGAAGTTGATATTTATCTAACCTAGGTATAAACCATTGGATTGTACTTATATGAGTGTTTAGATACCTTCAAGGGGTCAAAGATTATGTATTAATATATAAGAAAGTTGAGAACTAAAATATGATTGGACATATAGATTGTAACTTTTCTATGTTTAGATGATAGAAAGTCTATATCATATTACACATTTATGTTAGAAGATGGTCTTATTTTATGAAAAAGTGTTAAGTAGCCACTTGTGACCATTCTTACTATACACATTGACAAAGATATGGGGTTGTTTCATGAGTAGTCTAGCTGAGAAATTTGACTCCTGAACTATTTGTAATTAATTCAGTTGCTTAGATCTATCTAGTTATACTCTGACAATCTTTTTGTAATGTTTTTTGGCAAGAATAGTAAGAATATCTTTGGATCTAAATAGTTAAAGGTCAAAGGAACTTATATAAAAAGGTGCCATCTTAGTGAAGTATGCTTTGACCGAGTCTTGATCACTAGAATATATATTCATTTAAGTCTATTTATTTTTACTTAACTAATATCATATTTGTTTATTTTTATAATAATTTGTTTATAATTTGGTTCTCATTTAGTATATACTATTTATTTTTTAAAAACTCATAAGCATGGAAAATTTATAAATAAAAGGGTAAAATTATTCGTATCAGCTTGAAGTTAAAGAATGCATAGAAAGAAGCCAAAATAGTAATTCTAACGCTTAAACCTTCTTCACGCATTCTATTAACCCTATGAGGGATATAAATAAAAGTTAAGGTGGTTGGAAGGAGGGGGAAACATCAAAAGATAAATGGGTTAAATTAGGATAGCTATTTATTAAGAGTAAGGGATAGTATTGTAGATATCATACTAGAGCTGGTGCTTATTTTGGTATTGATATGAGATGGTACTGATACCAATCAATAATAGATATTGTTTTAGATAATTTTTAAAATTGAAATAGTGTATTAATTTTATAAAATTACAAAATAGTCTCTTAATATATTTTTATAAATAAAACATAAACAAAACACTAAAAAAAGAGAAAGCTTGTCTAAGCCATTGTACACAATAAGAAAAAATGACTCTACTATAATAGCTCAGTCCTAAAGACCAAATCCTGACTAAAGAAACAAAGCATGATAATGTATATCTTTTGTCAATAAAAAACTTTCATGCATCATCAATCTTTTACAATTAAATGACCATAATATGTTAGGTGATGAAGAAGTAAACATATTTAATACAGGAGTTTTAACATTAACTATCTTCTAACATATATGATTACAAACATATATGTTTGATGTTAAGTTTACAAATATTTTAGATCTCAACCTATAAACCTGAACCTATAACTTGTGATCAATAGTAACTATGAGGCTTATCGGTGAAAAATATGAGGAGTCTAGGGGTCACAACGAGAACTTGTGATCTTGATTCACATGTCTTATCTTAGATATTTTGAAATTTTTTGCTAACATGAATGATATTAACTATGGATTCACTGTTTTCAATTAACAGTTGTCCAGATATGAGTTTTCAGGATAGATCTTAGATGTATAGGTGAAAAACTGCTGATGGTTTCATTAATCCTGAATTTGTTGAGAAAGTGGAAGCTTTTATTCATTATGCATGTTCTCAACCTACATATATGGATGGACCAAAGATCAGATATCCATGTGAAAAGTCCAAACATAAATGTTTCCTTACTATTGATGAAGTTAATGGGCATTTGCTAAGAAAAGGGTTTGTCCCCAATTATTTTGAGTGAACACGACATTGGGAACCCAACATTTCTAACACCTCAAGGGGTAATTAAACAGAATTGTCTATCAACCTAAATGAGTATAAAGGGGGGATTGGATTTACAACAAATTATGTGGAAGAAACTGAAAATCCGTACATATGGATGGTTTATGATGGGGTCGGTTATACCATTGAGGAAAATAGGAAAAATCTTGAAGAAGAACCTAACCCACAAGCAAAACAGTTTTTGGACTTACCGAGAATTGTGGCCAAATTGTGAGACAATGACCTAAATGTCTTCAATTGCTCGAATATTGAACATCAAGTCTGAAGGGCATATTTCGGATTGTAGTTTTGATAACATTTTAGAATGGTACAATGAATCATTACTTGCTGATCATACAATGGTTGATAGTTTTACAATATGAAGAAACTTATTAGGGGTCTTGGTTTGCCTGTTGAAAACAAAGCATATTTTGGGATTTGCCATATTGGAAAACGAATTTGATACGTCATAATCTTGATGTTATGCATATTGAGAAAAATATTTTTGACAACTTGTTCAATACCATTATGAACATTGAATGGAGGCATCACCTACTGTAGGACATGCTATACCATCCCCATCCCCAACTCATCTATCATCCAATACCGCTTTATCGAATGGCGGAGACGTCTACCAACCTGAAGCTAAAGGACCAGACGGAAGAAAGTACGTAACAATTGATGGCAATATGTAAGTGAAATCACATTAATGACTATTTATTTTTAATTAAGTTATAGGTTTATTGGTTTTTTCATTGTATAAAATTACTTCTTCTATTAGATTGATTCCGTCTAGACCATGTTCCAGAAATATGACTTCTAAATTTAAAGAACGGATTGATCCTGAGAGTTATGTGTGGAAGAATATCTCTCAGGCAAAAAAGGAATTTTACTTTCAGGAGTTTGAGGTACAATAAACATTTATTTTTGTTTTATATTGATTTATACACCTAATTATATAAATATTATTACATGATAGTACTTTAAATTTTTTTCTTCTTATTTCAGAAATAAATTTTCTGGGATTTTGGTATCGACGCCATCATATATAGACTATGGGAGAAGCGAGCTCGTACACGTTATCGTGACTTTATTAGTGCGATACACAAGGTTGGTGTATGACCACGTTATATTTCAGAGCAAATATGGAGTCGATGGCAAGAGTATTAAAGAAGCCCTACGATAATGTCAATCTCAGGGCGTAACTCCACCAACAGATGTGGAGGCTCGGAGGGAGAGAGTGTTCTCGTACATACGGGAGGATCAATAACCCACCACGAGCATGCACAGAAATTTATAAGTATCTAAACTTCACACTTATTTTGTACATGTTTTACTTTGCTGTATTATAGATAAAGCTAATGGTATAAATGTCTGGTGTCATATATGGCTGTGTTAAGTTTTTTTATTTGTTCAACAGGGGGAAATATCATAAAAATAGGGGAAACTCAGTCGAAATTTTTATTAAATATAGTTCACATCAAACCATTTAGGCTAAATATGCAGGCACCTACTCGGCTGTTCTTGCATACTCACACGAAGAAGCATGACGGTGTGACATTCGTCAACAGTCGATATAGAGAACTGAATGTATGTGAAATTAATGCCTTATTATTATTTCTTTTAATTTTACGATTATGAATAATCCCTTACTAATGTAAACATTAGTTCTTAATAGGGCTAAATACAACAAACCATTCAACGACAATCTCAGGAGGAACAACCCGTTGATGAGACTTAGACGTATTTTGATGTTGTCGATGGTAGGGACCATCGTGGACCGATATTCGAGCTAGGTTCATTTGCGAATACTTGTTATTCGCGATCCTCCATATCCAGTACAGTAACGTCTACCAACAAGCACAATCGTTGGAAGTCACCGAGCTTCGAGCGACAATGAATACATTGATGGAGAAGATGACTCACATGCAAGAGAAGATGGACCGGATGGATCACGTGCAAGAGCAAATGGGGCAGATGGCTTAGTTGAGATAGGAGCTGGAGCAGTTAAAGGGGAGGGTTAGCACCTCAGAGGACCCGCGATCACCAGGACATTAGGATTGTTGTAGTCATTTGCTTTCAATTAACTTATTGCAGTGTATTAATGCACAGATAATTCACATCTGTTGAAATTATGTATTTTTCATAAGATCATCAAAAAAAATTTAATGTCGGGATTTAAAAAAAATTTCTAACTTCCAATTAACGACGGAATACAGAAAACCGTCGAAAAAATGTTTAAATATTACCGACGGATTGAAGAAAATCGTTACAAAAGTATTTCAATATTACCGACGGAATACATGATACTGTCGGTAAATTGTTCGTTTTATTTACCAACCGTTGTTGTTAATCCGTCGGCGTATTTACGACTATTTACCGACGGACACCTTGACCGTCGGTATATTATACCGACGGTATATTTTACCGACGGAAAGACATATAAAATTTTCGTCGTTATAGTTACCTACGCCCGTATTAACGACGCTTTTGTCCGTCGTTCATTTCTGTAGGTAAATGTTAATACTGATGGAATAATTGAATTTAGCATCGGTTTTGTCCGTCGGTATTTCATTGATTTCTTGTCTTGAAATAAATAAAGGAAGCATCATCCATCCAAGCTTAAGCAAAACCTCCAATTTAACAAGATAATATACCAAGAAAAACCAGACCAGACCATGCTCTTCATCATTTTCGTACACATTTTTTATAACACGAGATCTGTTAGATCTGACACTCAAATAGCCAAACCAAACCTATACAAAGAATAGAGAAGAGAAGACGAAGACAAAGACTAATGATGATACGATAAAAGGGAGACAGTGTGAGAGTTTTAGCCAGGGGAATAAAAATCAAGTTCTGTTTCTTTCTCTCTTTTTTTTCAAATTTTAATCTTAAAACTTTTACTAATTTGTAATAACAACCCAATATTGTGTTGGTATTTAGTATATCGGATGTACCAACTGAAAAGGCCAATATTATCCGAAAATCGGTTCCAATACAACAATATTATATATTTTGTACTATTTTTTTAATCGATACAACTAGTACCAACTAGTAACAACTGCTATTATAAGAAATACAAAACTTTAGTTAGGGTATATCAACTTCTTATTTATGCACTTAGGTCTCATTTTGGAGTAATCTAGTTATTATTGTGATTGTTTAATTAATTTCTTACCCTTGAACCTTATTTGTTTAAGTTTATCTTAAATAATCTTGTTATGAATCTTGGTTGATCTTAGCCCCTGTTTGTTTTAGCTTTTGGAGGGTCCAAAAGCACTTTTGTCTACAGCAAAAGCTGTTTTAAGAAAAAAGTTGATGTTTGGCTATAAATTTTAAAAGTACTTTTGAAGTAGAAACAGCTTTTAAAAAAGCTCAAATACAGCTTTTTTAAAAGCTCAAATTTGGAGCTTTTCAAAAAAGCCCAAATTTGAGCTTTTTCGGAAAGCTCTTTTTTTCCTACTTTTCCGTCACTTCCGTATAGAAAATCTCTCAACATATTGTCTTTTCTGTTTCTCCAGCCGACCTTTTGTTTCCTCTGCTCATCGTTCTCCCTCGTATTCTCAGGTTAGCATCCTTAACTTTTATCTATCCTAAACTTTTATCAGGTTAGCATCCTCGTATTCTCTGGTCTGCGATTCGTCTGCGTAAAGTCTGCATGTTCAACACAGACGGAAGGTCTGCGTTGAACAACGTAGACGTCATCTGGTTTGCGTTGTTCAACGCAGACCTGGTCTGACAATGGTCTGCGTTGATTGTTCAACGCAGACCAGATACAATCAACGCAGACCATTGTATCTGGTCTGCGTTGATTGTTCAACGCAGACCATACTCTGAAACGCAGACCACGTCTGGTCTGCGTTGAACTGCGTTGTTCAATTCAACTGAATTAATTTGTTAAAAGAAAAAATAGCAATGCAATGAAAAAGATCCAATAATAATTGTAAGACACTATAATTTAAACAAATTCTAGTCAAAAGTTGCACAATTAAAATCAAAATAAACTATATTATTATGAGTGTTAAAACCAACAAGAACAGTACTGTAAACTATATTATTGCATGGATTTTAATTGTGAGGCTGATAAAAAAAATTTAAAACAAATTTGCAGAATTACTTGTGAGGCTGAAAGAAGCAAAAGAAGCTCTTGTTGTTGTTGAGGTAAGTTCAATATTTTGTTTGTGTTATGAATTTTCTGACATTGAGCATATGTTCAGTCCCACAGCTGTTTCATTTGTAGCTATGAGAACAATTGTTGTGATCTATTGCTATATGAGAACTCTTACATGTTTATTTTACTGAATTTCTGTAAATGTTGAATACGGTAACAGTATCATTGGTTTCACTCGGATCAAGATTTAGGTAACTTGTATGTACAGTATCATTGGTTTCTTTTTGTTATAAATGCTAAGACCATTTTGTACGTGTACAAACTTCCATAGTCATTGTGGTTATGCTTTTATATTTCCTTATACTTGTTAAATTCATTGTTATATGCAGTGGGGATTTTGTTGTTGATAGAAAATGTCAATACCAAGCCAAG
>JANITX010000210.1:37464996-37476574 GCA_027564395.1 Erythroxylum ulei | reverse complement strand
TCCACCTTCAGGTATTTGAGCAAGAGATGGAGTGAAGCGAATCAAGGCATCACTCCCGAGTTGTATATGTTATGTGTCGAGCTACTTTTGTAAATTGCAAGGATTAGTCGATTGTTAATGAATTATGATTTATGTATTGATGATATTGAGAGGAATATGAATTTGTGTATGGATGAGGTTGAGATGTGTTAGTGAAAAAAAATTGATGAGAAATCGTGTTAAGCAAGGAGCCACGCTCAAGTATGACGGTATAATAGTCAAGAAAGTTAGGTTCTGGTAACGGGATCCAACATATGTTCTCCACTTTGCTCATTTTCTTTATTGATTGATTGTGGATCTTCTGCTCACTTTAATCTTCTATTGAACATGATCTTCCTATATTAAACTACCAATACCAGTATGGATTTTAAAAAATTGCTAGTAGCATTTTTGTTATTGAAACTTTGGATTGGAACTTTACTTGGTCTAATAGTATACTTATTATAAGAAGTCGGTACACACTAACAAATAATGTCAAAATTTATGTGACAAACCTTCAAGTCAAGAATGGAATAATAATGAAAACTAGTAAAAATAATCCTAGTTTAGCCTATGTAACATGAAGCAATTAAGAAAATTTGCTTCAATTAAGAAGTATCAATAATAAGGACATTAACTAATTCATAAATATATTGGTTAAGTTTGACAATCCATATAAAATTATTTTATTAAAATTTTAAAGTAATTTATTTATGTGTTCATTGGAACTTTTTGTTAATAATTATTGTCTCTAGAATCTCCTTTTGTGAAATGTGAATTATAGATTCTGACACGGTATGTCATATAAACTATTTATCCAATTAATTTAGAACCTATTAATAGAAAATGTATTATTGATGGGTTATTTACCTACTTTAGAAGGCCTTCGAGTCATATAAATTATCAATTCATTCCTATTAAAAAAAAGTCCTTTATGTTTCTATGGTATCTACCAATCTTGTGTCAATATAAAAATTGACTAAAGACACGAATTTGCAACAAATTTTTAACCTTCATTTTATGAATTTTAAGACTAAGGTTTAAGGAAAAAGATTAGACTTACTAATGAGAATGATGAGTTAAAATATTTGGAAACTCTAGAAAGAATTACCTTATATTAGCATTAATATAACACTTTTATCATCATCAAAAGGAAAATTACTTTGTACATCAGTTTTGTTAGGGTTAATTTCAAGAATCATGTTTTCCATTAAAAAAAACAGGTCGGATAGATGTAAGAAGTCTTCATTGTGATGTGTGTGAATTTGTAAAACATAATTTATGTTTTCTTTCTTACTGGTAATAAAAGAACTTTTGCACCTTTTCATTTGATTTAATAATGATATTTGGGTCCTTCCCTTATTCCTGATTTAATTGGTTCTAGATGGTTAATATCTTTTATTAATGATTATATTTGATTCATATGGATTTTTCTGTAAAAAATAATCACATTTGAGTAAAATTGTCATTAATTTTTATTTTATGATACAAAATCAATTTAGTGTCAAAATTAAGAGATTTTAGTCCAGTAATATAAGAGATTATTTAATCACACTTTGTCATAATAGTTTGAAATGAATACATTATTCATGAATCATCTTCCATTTATACATCATAACAAAATAGTGTGACTGAAATAAAAAATGGACATCATGTAAATGTTACCCAAGCACTTCTTTATCATCACCATGAACCAAAATGCTATTAGGGAAAGCTGTTTTTACATCTGCATACATTAATAAGGAAATACATGTATTTATAGATACCAAATTCGTTAAAAATGTACCATATTTCTCCAAGATTAGCTTGTGCTTAGGGAAGATAAGAAAATATTTCTCTGCCGCCAACATCGTCTATGAATGAATGATAAAGAAACAACAAATATTACTACTTGTACAAGGAGATTTGGAATTTTGCATTCAAGAAAGCAACCTAATGTTCCTTATCCCAAAGAATCCTACAATCTGAACTGAATCAGCTAACATTTGAACCTACTCAGCTACAAATCTTTGAGTGAGATAGTTGAATTCGCTCACCCTAAAATGCCTACGGAAACTCAAAATTAAAAAAAAAAAGATAATGAATTACCTATTATTCTGAAGAAACAAACTCGAGAGTGTACCAAGGAGACCACCCTATATCTCATACAGCGTCCTGCCAGAGATTTCCACTCATTAAACTTTTCGTACCAATTTGAATATCATTCTATATTTCAAAATTTATGTGAGAAGTTATCCAATAAAGAATGGAGGAGAGCTACAAAAACTGAGCTGGATGCATTATAGGAAAACAAAAATGAGAGCATGATTTGGTAAATTTGCTAAAGTTATATCAAGTATGTTGTATAACCAAAGTTAAGATGAGACTTTATTTATTAAACATGCAGATTCAGAGGGAGTTACAGTGTTGTTAGCATATATTAAAGATATATTATAACCGACAATGATGAAAAGAAGAAACAGGCGACAAAAGAGTGTTTAATTAGGGGGTTCGACGGAAAGGAATTAAAGAGATTGATATAATTTCTGGAAATTAAATTGACTCATTCATGATAGGTGATAATTTTACAGAGGCATAGAAACCAGCATGTAGGCCAGCTCTAATCCTATAGATATGTAAGTTAAAGGTCAACTTGCATACGTTCTTACTGAAGAAGAGTGTGAAAAAGATTATTGGTCAAATCACTTAATACATTTGATTGGTCACACGCGGTGTTCATTCCAATATATTTGTAATGACTTGAGGATTATTTTTTTGTAATTATACCACACCTGTTTAGAAGTTCGTACTATCATTAAATAGGATAAGCTTTTCAGCTATTCCATAACATGGCTTTGTAGCAGTGATGGAAAATACACTCGACCATGTCAAAGACTACTAGGATACACCCGCGGCAGAAGATGAAAAGTGGGAACTATTACCTAATAAAATCAGCTTCAAACATACAAGAGAGCATACGATCTTGTAAACTCATCAAATAGGCACTTTAATGCGCACCCCTACTCCCAGGTTCGAGACGAGCAATTCTTTCAAAACCCTCTCTAGTTTCGGAGCATATCTGAAACACTATATTATTCTATCAAAACTGACCCAACAACAGAATTTGGAGAAGCTGCAATTTCAATTTTGTTCAACACCCAATCACACAGAGATAAAGAGAGAGAGAGATTAGAGAGCTCTGCGTTAGTAGCCATAGAGTACATGACCAGTTACATTTAGATTCAACAGCAGTAGCCTCTTGTTTTACTAACATCGCTCTCTTAGATGCAGAGGCCCCTTGCAGATTTTGCTACTCATCCAATTTTGAGGCCATTAACGTTTAGAAATTGTCTTCTTAACAATATTTGAATTTTTTTAATGTTATTATTGCTTGTGTTGCTGCTGAGTCATCAGCAAAGAAAGAATAAACAAAATATAACTTGGTATTATGATTTGTCCAAACCTAAGAAGCACAGATACGGCAAAATGATGTCATGTCCTCGTGTCAGACACACACATATGACACGGACACCTACAAAGAGTGCATATATATACTCTATATTTTTTTAGAAGGCTTATAAAATACAAAATATGTATGAACTATCAAGTTATTAGAAGTGCTAAAACACATCAATTAATATATATCATATTATAAATTTTGAATTTTTTTCTTAATTCTAAATTTTATAATATATATATATATATACATATATATGTTGTGTTCGCGTCCACCAAATTTTAAAAGTTAGTATGTTCTTATATTGTGTGTCCCTATCGTGTCGTATCACGTGTCCGTGCTTCTTAAGTCCCGACACTTCTCAAATTATTCAATTCTTTCACAAGTAAAACCGTCATTTTTCACTTGGCATTTTCTGTATTCATATATTTACCCAGTTACATAGAAGTGAACATTAGAAGACCTCATAATAAAACTATCATTGACAATCAAAATTTTCAGATCATAGTGTTAAAATTCGACTCCACAGCTCAATCACAAGTTCTTTAATCACCCAAACTACATTCTAAACTAATGCACAGAAGAAAAAGGCTGAGAGAGAAAATTATGGGCTACACTTAAATTTCTTTGTGAATAATGGTAAGTCTCACGCCAATCAATTGGACTTATGTGTTAATAATGGTCGAATTGCAGCTTTAAAGTCGTCATAAAATCTTTGCTCGGAAAATATGCAAGCCCGTTTCCTTGCTGCTGTAGCCATCCTGTGTCTCTCACTTTCTGGCATCCTTACTACTTTGACGATAGCATCTGCATACTCTTCTACACTCTGGCAAAGAAACCCTACCTGTTTCCCATCTTCTTCTAAAACAATGTCCATTCTTGGGCCGGCAGAATTATGAGCTGAAGAGAGGGTCGAAATCATCAGCTATAGCATTGGCATTAGTAACACTTTTTTTTAAAAGAGAATTGGCATTAGTAACACAATAACAAATAGATTCATTAACAAATCCCCACCAATTGGTATGGCACCTGCAGCCATGTACTCGACAACACTAATGCCAAAGTGTTCATCTACCATTGAATGCAGTCCGGCAATGGCACCTCCCAAAAGCTTTATTAAATCCCTGCATATGACCAAAAATGAAAGAACAATGTAAGAGAAGGATGGGATGAAATACTGATAACTTCAAAAGACTCCCAGTAAAAATATAAGTTTTGTGACGAAGCAGTTCCACATAAGGAACATTGGATAACAAAAACTCCCGGTGACATTTCACTATCCAAAGAACCAAATAAACAAGTATGTGCACATACAGATATTAAGATCATAAAATAAATTTCATGATACCTGTATGTCACATTCTTGTGGAATTCAACATCCCCATCAACCTTCAATTCAATTGCTTTATCTCGTAATTTCTGCAGCCTTTGCTCATCTGCGCTATATCGACAACTACCCACAAATTGAAGTTTTGGTCTGGGAAAATCTTCACCTAACTTTCTAATGGCAATTGAAAAGGCTTCAAGTTGGAGAGGATGGGCCTGAAATATAAACTAGCCATGAGGCTCTAAAGGAAACACATAAAGCCCCAGAAAATGAGCTAGAAGACTGCACTACCTAGTGCTAAGGTTCACATGAGCATTCCCACCTTCTCAGGACGAAATTGAGCCACAGAGATAAAGACTGGAGGTTGTGCTGGCCTTTCTAGAGAAAACTCCTGCTTCAACTTTACTTGTCAGTATCCCAAGTGAAAGGTCCCATAATCAAAATACATAAAACCGCTTCAAAATAGTGGCACAAACTTCTACAACAAATGTAAAGAAAAAGATAATTTGCAGGAAGCCAACTAACCAAAGAAATCATCAAAGGCAGACATTGGTATCAACAAGAAAGATAGTGCAACGGATGAGAACTACGCAAACATTTTTTTTTCACCATTTCAAAAAATTTATCATCTTACAGTTCACAAGCTAGTCATGGAAATAACCAAGAAGTTATAAAATTCTTAAAACTTACAACTTGAGCAGGGAAAATTGGTTCCAAACCTGAAGATCAGATGTATTACAAGGAGGATACACTCGCTTGGTGCAATTTGGGATCTTCCAAAGCTTTTGGATATGAGCCTGTGTCCATGAAGAGTTCACCATGGCAAGATGTGCCCACGACCCAACAAAGCCATACATCCAACTAAACACTATATAATACAAAATCTTGCACCGTGAAAGCCAACCGCTGCCACCAACAGAAATCCCACTAAAATCAAGCTCTATACAGCATATGAATCTTTAAAAAAGAAAAACTAAGAAGTGAACTTCCTACAAGAAGATAACCTCTTCGCTATTGAGGCATCGTTGTTGTATATAAAACTCCGTTGCCGAACACGCGAAATCATGTCCAGACTAATCGTAGGATAATGAGTGTAGCAAATAACATTGCAACCAAATAACCGTGCAAGTGGATACGTGAAAGCGTACCCACAAGTGTCAAAATAGTACAAAGGCGTATACTTGCGCAAAGCCTCCCAACATAGATAAATCGAACCAAAGCTTTGGCCGATCATAGTGAAACGAGGATAAGTAGTTTCTTCGATCCATTTCCTTTTATATAGATGAACTACCTAAAATTGAACATCGCGAAATTATCTTAAACCCAAAAACGTTCAAGTGAAAAAAAAATTAAGGAAGAAACTTTACCTCAGGTTGGGAGAGCAATTCAACACCAAAGCGATCGATTGCGCGAGCCGCTAAGTTCCGAGGCGAGGCATCGCGATCGCCGGTGAATATAACGCAGTCGAGATCAGAGTTATCCTCTTGAATGGCTTTGACTGCGCACCAGAGCACTCGTTCTCCGCCGCCGCCATCGTTTGAGTATGGGTGAAAGAAGCCGACGGCTTTTTTTCTGTTTCTTCTGCCGTTGACTATTTGCGAACCGGCTATCACTACTAGGGTTAGGGCAGCGGAAAAGAGGGAGAAAACTAATCGGAAAATCCAAATTTCCATTGTCCGAAGAATACAAATCGTCGACGACGGTCGAGTACGATCTTTGGGTCTCGTTGATTTACTTATTTGATATGTTTTCTTTTCTTTTTTTCTTTTAAAAGTTACGAATTGCCGCAATATTTCTTAAAAAGTTGAAAATAATATTTATATTATAGCTACACTTAAAATTTAGGATATTTTGGTTTTCCGATTATTAATAGAATGGAACATAATCTACTATTATTCTATGGTTTGAGATAATGATTTATAATTGAATGAAATAAAATAAGATAAAAAAGAAAGTTTTACATTATATTATATTTTATTCTAAATAATATCTAATTTAAAAAGTTTAGGATGAAAAATACAATAATAAATAATATTTTGCTATATTACATTATAAATTCTTTTTTCAAACAGCATTCTATTGTATTAGACTATATATTTTTTTATCCCTTTTAAACAATAATTTTTTAATAGTACATTCAATTTTATTAAAAATCTTACATTCAATCAAATATGTAACGATTTTTATACAGTATTGATAATACTATAAATCCTAAATTTTAGTAGTTTTAGTATATAAATCATTAATTTAATATTTGTAATATCACAGGTAATTTAGATCTACGAACATTAAAAATAATCTTTAAAATGATTTCTTTAAACATTATTCAAAATCATGATTTTACCTTTAGTCAAAATAATTAATATATAAGTACTCCTTTTTTTAAGATAACAATTACTTATATTGGAAAATTAGGATAAAACACTTCCTCTTATTCAAAATGTTAATTTTGGGGGGAATTATAGAAAATAGTTCTTATGTTCTAATAAAGACAATAGGTACAGGTAAAGTGGAGACTAAGTACTAAAAAATAAAAATGAATGGAGTTATAATAATAAGGGACTCGTTGTATTCACCAGCAATGGTGCATATTTTATTTTGTTCTCTTAATAGAAATGTATTCAAAAGGGTATCAATACTTGCATTGCCCATGAGATATTGAGATATGATCCTCATTTGAAATTATATGTGCAAATTGTCCCTAAGATATGGTATAGCACTACTATTTCAAAGAGCAAGGACTTTAAAAATTTAGCACCAAATATTTGCTTTATTGCAAGGTACCTTTTTAAAAAAGTTAAAGAATATTATAATCTCGAAAAAGAAAGCAATGAGGCTATAAAATTAAGAATCGCTGCCTTACACTTTACAAAAAGTCATCACTACAAGAAACGTAAGAATTAGCGACGAAAAATTATGGACAAAAATGAAACTATTGCAAATTATTGAAGGAAATTGATCTTCCGTCAGTAATATTGACAGGAAAATTTTCGTTTAGCGACGATAGTAATATTCGTTGGTAAATATGGAGGAAAATCGTCTCAGCAAAATTTCCGACAAACTTTAGTGACGGTCTAAAATGTCAATTGGTAAAAAATGCGGGATTTATTGGCAAAATAATAAAGTTTTGAGTTTATCGATGAAAACTTTTCTGTAGGTAAATTTTTAAGGTAAACGTTGTCGTCTGCTTCGACTTCAACGTTTTAAATAAAACGATCGTTTGGTTTACATTTAACTCACCCGAAAGCTCCTCCCCCTAGGTTTTCTTCTTCGATCGTGCATCTCTCCCTTGCCTTTTCTCGTCTGATTTTCTTCTCTTCGGTTTCTCTATCATGGACTCCTCTTCTGCTTGTCGGCATTTGTCTCCCCCGGCCATTGTCATTGTGTCCTTCGGTGGAGCTATTCTTGCAGCTTTTCACCTCTGTTTTTTCGTATATTGGATGAAAGTTTGGGTATTTGATAACTTTCATTTGATTGTGTATTCTGTTATTGGAAAACAATTTTAAGGTATAAATTTTAGTGATGGAAGGGACAAGACATGATTTTGGTTGCGAAGTTAAGATAAATTTCTGATGGATATAAGGTGTTTGATGAAATACCTGTTATGTTGATGTTTATTATATGGGAGTGTTCTGTGTAATTTAAATTGATAGAAATCTATTCTTTTAAATGATGAGAGTGTTATAACTTTGATACAAGTCTGTGTAACATTGAAAAAATGATTTCAGTTCTTAAGGAAAGGAAATGCATAGAGTTGCCATGTATGTTTTTCTTAAGGAAAGGAAAGAGAAACCTAAAGACAAGAAAGATAAAGTCATAACTAAAGAAAAAAATGTGTCGAGATCTATTATAAAACAGAAAAGGTATATTAGACGCCTTATCTTACCCATTTTAGCAATTGATTAAGCTTTAAAATGATGTTCTTAAAGTTATTAAGGAAATTTGGGGCATAAAGTAAAAATAAATAAATGCAAATGTAATAATAGAAAAAATGATTTTGGTGCAGTGTAGGAATGAGCTATGAATAAAATCTAAAAGTCCTAGTAGCAAAAATTGCGAAACTAATCCCGTTTGAAAAAATTGAAGTTAAAGAAAATTTGATTAAACATAATTGTAGATGAACATTTCTAAAGGCTCATCATATGTTCAAATCAAGTATCACTATGTAATTGGTTATTAGGTTTATTGCACTAAATCAAGTACAATTTTAAGTCAGATAAACAAATGTACATTATAATTCTTAAATTCTAAGTTAAGCTCTTTACTTTATATCTATTCTAATTTAGGAAACAAGTATGGTAAGAACATAAGGAATTTTAAATTACCGCCAATTAAAAAAGAACCCTCTAAGTATATTCAAAGAATGTACCACTTTTGACTGCATTAGTGTCTATATTGGTTATATAATTTTATATTATTTTTGTCAATGATTACATATAATTGTTGCATGCAATTGAATTTACAATATCTAAATCACACAAGTATTCGTATTTATATTAAGCATCGAACAAGATGTACGTAGTTAAGAGCTAATTTCTTGAAATAGAGTTGTAATGATAAACAACCATTTAATTTAACTTGCCACGTTGATCTTGCTATATTTCAAGGTAGAATATGAGTTTGATGAAATGAATTATTAAACTAGCTAAAAGTTAGACTAAAATTTTAAAGGTGATCTAAGTGGTTAGGTATTAAATATTTTTTTCCTATGTTGAAGTGGTTGTTGCTGGCATGAGTTGTTCTTCTACATAAAGTTGTTCAAGATTTGACTTTATTTTAACTAGACTTGGATGCTTTTATCTTCGAATTTACGTTCTTCCTGTTGGAGAAACATTAGCATGATCGTCTGCTGTCAGTTTTAGCAAGTTTGATCTAACAATATTTTTAACATTACTCCCACTAAAAGTCCATATATTTCTATTTCAAAATAAACAATATTACTTTCTGATTTGCTTGCTTTAATATATAAAAAATATAACTAAACTATTAACCAAATGTTATATATTAAATATGAAATGTTCCTTTTCATAGGCCTTATATTATGTTGAAGAGCATCGTTCCTCCTTCTTCTTTGTAGTCTAGAGTTGTCAGTCCATCTAGGTAAGTCTTCCAACTCATGTCTACCATATATATTGCTTTAATAATACGATTCTGATGCGTTTGAGTTTTATGTGAATGCAAAAGAGGTCTTGATTTTGTGTTGTTTAGAATATTCTTATAATCATTGATGAGTTTTTATGTTCTTCTTTAATAGTCTAAGTATTTACTGTATGTGGAATGAGTTTGAGATTTTATGGATGATTTGAGGCATAACTAAGTTTCTAGGATGGTTTATAGGCTTAAAACTTGTGATGTAATTCCCGTGAGGCTTATCGGTGAAAAATTCCACAAGCCTAGGAGTAATAGCGAGAACTTGCTTTCTTGATTCACAAATGTAAAAAATGTCACATACCATAGTATTGAAATCAATTGTAGATCCTTAATTCAAACATAAATACTTCAACTTCAATTTGATTAATTTAAATTTAGTATTATCATAAGAAATTTATAGGTTTAATAGACTAGATATTTTTTTACATAAACCCCCTAGGATCGAATATAGACTGGAAGCCTATGATGTAGCTACCGTGAGGCTTATCAGTGAAAAATTCCACAAGCCTAGGAGTCACAGTGAGAACTTGCTATCTTGATTTATAGATGTAAAAAATGCCACGTACCATAGTATTGAAATCAATTGTAGGTGATTAATTCAAATATAAATACTTCAACTTCAATGTGATTAATGCAAACTTAGTATTAACACAAGAAATTCATAGGTTTAATAAACAAGACAGTTCTTTGCATAATAAACCCCTAGGATAGTATATTGGTTGGAAACCTATGATGCAACTCCCTAAGGCTTATCGGTGAAAAATTTCATGAGCCTAAGAGTTATAACAAGAACTTGCTTTCTTGATTAACAGGTGTAAACAATGCCACATACCGTAGTATTGACATCAATTGTAGGTAATTAATTCGATTAATTAATACTTAGGGAATGTTATGTAAAGTTTAGATGTTCTTTAAACTTAGGGGAATGAAGAATACAAACTATAAAATTACTTTTTTTTTTAAATTAACAGTTTTACAAAAATGAGTAATGCTAATAGATCTTGGATGTATAGATGATTAAAACCTGATGGTTTCATTAATCCTGAGTTTATTGAGGGAGTTGAAGCTTTTATTCAGCATGCATGTTCTCAACCTACATATACGGATGGCCTAAAGATCAGATGCCAATGTAAAATGTGCAAACATATTCGTTTCCTTCCTATTGATGAAGTGAGTGGCCATTTGCTAAGAAAAGGGCTTGCTCCAAATTATATTGAGTGGACATGACATAGGGAGCCATTGATTTGTAACACCTCAAGGGTTAATGAAGTAAAATCGTCAGTAAATATGGATGAGTTTGAAGAGGGGATTGGATTTAGAACAAATAATGTTTGTGCAACTGAAAATCCTTACATGCGAATGGTTTATGATGTAGTCGGTTATACCTTTCAAGAAAATAAAGAAAATGTAACATCTCACGCTCAACGGGAAGGGTAGTATGGTAATTTGACATAGGATGAGAGTGATTGGGATTAATTAGGATTGTTCATGCATACTGGTATTTGTGAATAGTGAAATTGTGCACACAAAAAAAACTGTACGTGCATACATGACATTCCCGGTATTTGAGCCTAAATGGATTTTGGTTGTGAATAACGTGGTATTTGTGTGTGAAAAATTATTCTGAGTGATCCATTGTATGTGTT
>JANITX010000210.1:37418283-37428703 GCA_027564395.1 Erythroxylum ulei | reverse complement strand
AGTTTTTAGAGGCAGAGTCTGTGTGTCGAATGACCAGGGACTCAGGCGAGCTATCTTGGAGGAAGCTCACAATTTGGCTTATGCTATGCATCATGGTAGTACCAAGATGTATCAAACTCTTAGAGAGAGTTATTGGTGTTCAAGAATGAAGAGAGAGATAGCAAAGTTTGTGGCCAGATGCCTTCCTTGTCAACAGATTAAGGCAAAGCATCAGAAACCAGCAAGTATGTTACAGTCTTTACCTATTCTAGAGTAGAAGTGGGAGCATGTAACATTGGATTTTGTAGTTGGATTATCTAGTAAATCGAAGGGTTACGATGCTATTTGGGTTATAGTGGATAGATTGATGAAGTCTGCACATTTTTTGCTTATCCACACAATTACTTATTGGAGAGATTGGCAAAGCTATATATCGATTAGATTATGAAGCTACGCGAGGTTCCAATTTCTATAATATCAAATAGGGATCCGAGATTCTCCTCACGATTTTGGCCAAAATTTGAGTAATCTTTAGGGACTAAACTGAAGTTTAATATTGCCTTCCATCCCCAGATCGATGGTCATTCAGAAAGGACCATTCAAACACTGGAGGACATGCTAAGAGCATATGTGATAGACTTCTAAGGGAGTTAGGACCAGCACTTGCCTTTAATAGAGTTTGCTTATAACAATAGTTATCAGACAAGTATCGGTATGCAGCCATATAAAGCACTTTATAGGAGGAAATGCAAGACACCTCTATCTTGGGGTGAGGTTGGTACAACCAAAATTGAAGGAGCCGAATTGATAGAATTCACCACTCAGAAGATAAAAGTCATTCGAGAGAACATGAAAGTTGCCCAGGATTGTCAAAAGAGTTATGCAGGTAAGAGGCGACCACTGTTAGAGTTTGCAGTTGGTGACAGGATTTTTTTGCGGATATCAGAGTCAAGGGAAGCTAAACCCTCGGTATATTGGACCTTTTCATATCCTAGGGCATGTCGGGACTGTGGCGTATCGGTTGGATTTACCATCGGACTTGGATAGGATCCATAATGTATTCCATGTCTCTATGCTTAAAAAGTACTTACCGGATCCATCTCATGTTTTGGATACACCTCCAATAGAACTGAGGGAAGACCTAAGTTTTAAGGTGAAACTAGTTCAAATCTTGGATCGACAGATAAAGAGATTACGCAGCAAGGAGCTACCCATGGTTAAGGTTCTTTGGAAGAGCGACAGGGTCACGGGAGCTTGAGGATACTATGAGACATCAGTATCCCCATTTATTTGTGCTCTCGACTTAGGAGTTTTGAGGACGAAACTCTTTTAAGGGGGGAAGACCTCTAATGTTGAACTCAGCCTTTTTGCATTGGTCGGTACTTGGAGATGCTACTGTATATTGATATATACATCGTTTTGTATGAGTTCAAATATTTATTTAAGTTCTTTGGATATATATATATGTATTGATTTATAATGTTATATGCCCTTACATGAACTTAGAGTTCACAGGTATGCGAAATTTTGGAGATTTTTGACATGTAAGCTTCTAAGTGTGTAAAATTGAGTCCATTGGATGGATATGACCATGGTAGTCGAATTAAATGTGTTCTAATGCTGTAGAGGTGATTACACATGATTTATAGACTTATGGGACACTTAGAAAGCTTAATTGGAAAAGTTGATGGACATAAGGACTTATTTGCAATTTCTTAAAAGTTAAAGGACTTAATTGTAATTTTTCAATTCTTGGAGGACCAATTAGCAATTTTTTAAAGTCAAGGGGCTTAATTATAATTTTTATAAGTCCAAGGACCAAAATAAAATTAAAAGTTTTGGTGATTCCCAAATTTTGAGCTTAATTGCAAATTTAGGAAAGTTTGGAGGATAAAATGGTAATTTCATACAACCTAAGGGCAAAATGGTAAATTAACCATATTTTGGTCAAAGAAGAGTCAAAACCCTAGGCTCTTCTTGTGTATGGACGTGCACCCCCCATTTAAGACTTAAAACACTTAGTTTGAATTAAAAGAAAGGAGAAGAAAGAAGGAGAAGAGAGGAAAGAGAGGAAGTTTTGGCCATCACCAAAATTCACCCTTCTTTTTTATTTTTCAACTCAAACCAAGGTGTTCTAAGCTAATTTGGGGTCAAGGAACTCAAATCTATGATTAGATTTGAGAAATTCTCAAAGGATTGGAAGATATCACCAAAGGAAGGTTTAGGTAAATTTTGTCTCAGCTCTCTCTACATTAGGATTTTCAGTTTGGTGTTAAGATATGTTGCTATCCATGCTTGATTGTGCATGAAAAATGGTTTAGATTAATGAAATATATCGTGGAGAGGGTTCTTTAAGTCAAAACTGAAATTGTTCCCTTCAGGTGAAACTTTGTGAATTTTTGAATATCTTTTGAAATTAATAGTTTAAATGAACTCTTTGATGTTAATTATGTATTTATTGTGTGAATTGATGATGAAGAATGAAAAAGATGTGCGTTGGTTAAGTTTAGGTCAAAATGATGGAGAAGAGGTGGATTAATGTAATGAGTTGTACAATTGATAGCATGAAGCTTAAATGAAGGAAATTGGTTGGAATGGAATGGTGGAATGTGTCATTGATTGGAAGTGTTAATATATGACATGATAGGAGAAAGAATTATAACGTCTTGAAAATGTGACTTGAAATTCATGCACATTAGGTGTTTGATAAAATGCCTAAGTGAACTTGATATAGGATTTAAGGCTTTATAATGGTATGCATTGGAGAACACATTTATGTTTTCTTAGAGTGAACTTGAATTGTTGCTTAGATTGACAAGTAAAGCCTAATATGCTTGGATAAACATGGGCTTAATTATATTTGAAAATGAGTAAGTATGGGATTAAAGGCATTAAAATGCCTTAGAAAATTCAAAAGAAAAGTTAATGTGACTAGTAAGGAAGTAAACCTGTGAGAAATTTAATGTTAAAATTCTATAGCTTATAAGGAGTGATATTGTGTTTTATACACCTATATGAGGGTGTATAAATAGGAAATTTATGTTGAAGTAATAATTTCATTATATATCCTTTTTATGTATAAAGGCTTAGGAGTAATGAATTAAGGAGCCCGTACCTAGGATTGTTGAAGCTAAGAGAGTGTATAACTTCTTTTGAGGTAAGTTGGGGAAACCGTATTTCTCAAATAGGATTAGAACATCCTAAGATAAGTATGATGACTGGTAAGTGAATTTTGAACCTAGGCAACGTATGGTATAATTGAATTTCAAATGGATGCTAATATGTTTAGGTATTTAATAATTTTCATTGTTTTGAACAACTATGCACTCGAAGTACAAAAGATAACTTTTATTGTATGAAACAATGTGTCAACATTGTTTTTGAAACTGATATTTTATTACATATTTTGAAAAATGATATTGTTTTCAACAAACCTGCAAATAAAATGCAATGAATAACAACTTATTTTTCTGAAACTACACTTTTGAATAACTTTGCATTTGCATTTTAAAAGATTACTTTTATTGCATAAAACAATGTTTTGGACTTTATAAATGTATAACCGAGTCATGTATTCTACATGTATTTGTTCTCTTTTAGCTTAGAGCCATGATAAGGTTTCATTTTATCGGTTGGACCGATAAATAAAGGCATAGTGCCTAACTTGATTTTTGTACTTAATTATTGTATATGACTTGTTTTGTGATTGGTGAGGAAACGATTGGCCAATCGCGTGCTGGGTTATTTCAATCTTTGAGTCTAGACTACAAGAAGTTTATAGGTCCATCACATTTGCATAACTAAGCATTAATATACCTGCTATGTTTACTTGTATCACGAGTGTCTAATAATTCTTGAGGAGAGTACTAGCATTTAGTTACATTCACTAGCCTCTTGGCAAAGTAAAATATACTTTCTGATCCATAATTCCCTAGCCTCTTGGCAAAGTAAAATCTAGTTTCTGATTCATAAAACTATCTCAGAGTATGCCTCTTTCCTTGGTTTTTCCACTTTCAAGAAGCACCAAACATTACTTTCTTTCCATAATATGTATACAAAAGATCCTAAAGCAATGATTAACACCCTTTATCACCTTTGGGAAGGCTTCCTCTTAGCTTGTAACAAATTTAAGAAGTTAGTAACTTTCAAGTTATAATTGTTGAGATAACATAGTTATAAAATGCTTCTTTATATACTTGAGGAATACTTATAGTTGAAGCATAAACGTTTCGTATCCTCTTGGTTCTCTTTATATAGGAAACAAATTTTAGGAACATTTAAGTAGTCAATTATGTCAAGTGTTGCTAGTCTATCTCTGAAAACCAACCATGTAAGGAAGGATATCTTAGGCAATGAATTTTTGGACCATATTAATTTGGCCAATGATTTTCCTATCCCCTAGTCCTTACATTCTCCTTTGCAGATTCATTTGCATACTTCCTAGAGGAGTGGACAAGCCATACATACGAGTCTTATCATTCCTAGTTTGGTTAGTGATGGATTTGGATTAGGTCAATATTTAAAATTATCATTAGTGCACAGTGTAACTGTAGTTAGCACAGACAAATATAGGTCGATCCTACAAAGACTATAAGTATTAGAAATTACCTATTTTATATTATCTAGCCTATGAATTAAATTTTCAATTTTTAATTAAAAATTAAACTAAATAAACAAACTAAGAATTAAAACAATTTTGAACGTAAGATAGAGGAAAATACTAAGAAGATCAATATCAAATAATAATGTGTAGGTGATGAATCTCCCTAAGAATCATTAAATATTAACAATTTATCATGCAATTATATTATTGATTATTGGATCATGAAAATTCCTATCTTATGTTAATAGTTTTCTTAAGACTATTAACAACTAATCCAAAGGATTTCCTTACCGATTTGTGAATTCTGCTATTAGGTTTGACCCTAATCCAAAGGATTTATATCAACCGATCTCTAGGTTTATATATAACTCCTTCTAATTATGTTAAATCTATTCATATAAGAGGACTTCTTAATTTTAATCATATGAAGTAAAATAATGCACTAATATTCTAGATATATTAGAACAAAAATAAAAACACATAATTAAATCGTAATAAACCAATCAATATAATTTCATTGAATAAAAGATCAAAAAATATTATTATCACAAACTAGGGTTCATAACATTTATACACTAAACAAGTTTAGTTACTCATAGAAAACGAAATCAATAACAAACATGCAAAAATAAAAATAAAAAAAGAAATCATAATTCTAATTCTCCCTTTTTCTTCTATTGAATCTTCTTGTAAAATTAGATTGGATGTAGCTTTCCATTAGATTTCTTGACATATTCTTCATGTTTTCCTTGTCTTTTAATCAAAACTATCACCTCTGAATGTGTCTCAGGACTTATAATCTCTTAAAAACTCAACTCCCTTTGTTTTGCCTTTACTCACATCCTTACATAGGTGTGTAGGAAACCATGTATAATTAAAAACACCTAAATTTGTGATTTCACACAAGTGCTATGACTTACACGGGCAACATACATAATTGTGTATATCCATATACACGGGTGTGTAACTTTACACGACCAAAAATAAAGTTCTTCCATCTTCACACATTTACAAAGACATACATAGTCTATATACACGATAATGTAGGTCCCTAGTTGCTTTAAATATTTGTTTTATGCCACAATTTCATTAAATTCATCTCTTTTTCGTCCATCAAGGTAATTATAACCTACAAATGCACTTAAGAATGAATTGAGTTCCAAATATATAACAAAACTATGAATTAACAAGCAACATGTTAAAATGAGTGTATAATTTTAGTCATAAAACCATCTATCAAATATCTCTACACTTAAGCTTTTGCTTGTCCTTAAGCAAATCACAATCAAACTTATCAATCTTATAAACATCTATCACTCCTTAACCTTAACTTATCCATCCATACTCTAAATCATCAAATGATATCGATACAATTAACATATAATTAGAGTCAAGTAACCCTAAAACCAACTTCACAAGTCAATATTACCAGTAATCAAATCAATAATCTTTTTTGAAATCAAAACCACAAATCGTTACACCCTCACTAAGGTTTCACTCAATACAATCACAAACTTAGGGTGAAAAATATCAAACTCGTAAATCAATGCACTGCAAAACTCTTAAGCATAAGCTTGAAATATTATCACATCTCCACCACTTATAAGTTTTTACAAAGGTTTAATAGGGCTTAGGTAAGGTATAATTGGAATAATAAAAAGGTGATCAATTTGAAGAAAGTTTATAAAGGAAACATTACAAGAAACTTGTTACTTCACTATATATAGGTCCTTGCATGATAAATCCATTAGTATTATACAATTTTTATGCTCGCAACATACTTTTTTCACTTTTTCTTTTTATATATTTTTTATCATTCATCAAATATCATAATTAGAGAAATATTATATCTTTTAAATTTCAAATTTCATACAATCAAGTAATGTAAATAACCTATCTTTAGGGAGTACTCTTGGCTCTTCTTACAAATGTTGAAACTAAGATGAGAGGGTTTTCCTTTAATTAAGCATGTGTTAGGCAACAATGAGAATATTTGGGTGTGGTTCAATAACTAGACATAACATAGTCCTCTAATAACAGGACTGAATTATCCAATCTTACGAACAAGCTTCCGCTTAACTCTAAAGCATCTTCTTTAATAAATCAGATGCAATGGGCAGGTTAATTTAATAGTGGGTTATCTGCCCCAGATCACTAACAGCCATAGGCACGATTCATCAACTTGGGTACTAAATGCCTCAGGTAGTTTTACTAATAAATCTTGCCATAAGGCTTTGCAGAAGGGAGGTGGGAATGTTCCTTGGTTCAATCTCCTTTAGAAATGTTGCCTCAATTAAAAAAAAACCTCTATTTTCAGATGGTTGGTTGTAAAGAGCAGGATTTGTACTAAAAATAAATGGTTTGGAAATTATAACCCAATATGTTTGCTTTGTAAAAAGACTGAAGAAGATCAAGAACATTTATTCTTTCAATGTTGATGAGTAGAATTTTACATTTACTATCTGAAGCCTACCTTAATTAATGTTGATGAGTAGAATTTTACATTTACTATCTAACGCCTACCTTAATTATAATTGGACTTCAACTCTAAATTGGATCATTCGTATTGCAAATTAGAGGTTGCAAGATGTGCCAATGCACAAAACTACCTTCACAATGACTATTTATTCAATATGGAAGGAAATAAAGAAGAGGATCTACAGGAATGAGAAAGTTAACAAGTACAACCTAGCTGAAGACACCATTAATTAGATTTGAGCCATTATGATAGCTAAATTTGATCAGCATGCTCTGACCTAAAAAATGCAGAACAGATGGAATTTGTAACAACTACCGTTAAATTTCATATGCCTTTGTAATTTGTTTTTGTATTTAGTTTTTTAATTTATTTCTTGGTGGACTCATTGTAATGTTGAGATAACTTTGCTATAGTTAATTCAATCCTTATTCAAATTTTAAAAAATGTAATGTAAATAACCTTCAAGGTTCAATTTAATAAAAGGGCTTCAAGAAAAATAGGATAAAAGTTAACAATGGGATTATAATTAATAAAAAAGGCTAAAGCTCAAAATTGGTTACTCCTAAGAGATAAAATATGATAGGGTAATTTTCAATATAGGCTTAAACAATTATTGAATCTAGATGCCTTTATCACTTCAAGGTTGCTAATTAAACAAAATGTGGTCTTAATATGCATAATAAAAGCACTACTCATGCCCTTTTTATTTATAAAGAAAAAAACTCACACACTATGGTTTCATAAATCTCTTTTATTTTTTCTTTTCTAATATATTTCTGTTATGAAAAAGAAACATTCTCTTTAATTTTTCTTCTCATGATTTCAATTTTTAAAAAATAATTTCTCTCTTTACACATTTTTCAAATTTGTTTAGAGAAAGATATTATACAAAAGTCTCTCTTCGTATTCTTTTTAAATAGTGCTTTCTTTACAAATGATAATGATTTATCCATTTATTAAAAAGAAAAAAGAGTAAAAATAATATAATTTAAAGACAAAAATAGAAAATAGAATAAAAAGTTCATATATTTAAGAAGAAAAAACATGGATTGTAAATATTGTCGATTGTCAATAAATGAATTTTCCATTAAAATATATTTATATGAATAATTGAAGTACATTTTTCTAAGAATTTTTTAAATTGAAAAATTAAAAATTTTGAATCATGATCAAAGAAATTGCAACATTTTTTAATTGTAAAAAAGATGGACAATTAGAAACATGTTAACATTTATAAGTATTACATAAAATAAAATTTCTCTTATTTTTGGAATATATCTAGCTATCGATTGTATCCAGAATATAGAGGAAGCAATTGATAAATGGGAAACTGCTCTTCAAGTTGCTATTGCTATTAACAAAATGGATTATGAAACAACTAAACAAGTTTTATAAAAAAGTTATTAAATAGCTCGCTCCGATTTTGGAAAAATTTAGATGACAATTCAAAGAACTATATATTTAACTCTGACAATGATATAGGCAATTTAATAACTCGAGTTGCCGAGGCATTTCAATTAGAATTTGTTGGAGAAGGAAATATTTTAAAAGATATTACTACTATAGGAAAATATGCCATTGCATGACAATGATTACAACTATGCGATATATATGAAAAGAATAGGTATATTTATATTTCTTACATTATTATTATCATATATATAACCAAGTAAATAATACACAAATTTATTTTAAAATATTTTATTCAAAGATACCTGACCCTTGGGGAAGTAAATTAGAAGCAACTTATAATCCTAGACTTGTTAAGATTTTAGGAAAAAGAATCTCTTTTTTAAAAGATAAGCTACGTGAATGATGTGATGAAGCAATATTATTAAAGAAAAGTAAAGGAATTAAGAAAAAAATCTTCTTTATGCAAAAATTTTCTTTATGCTGTTATGATTTTAAAATGCCTACTATGATCAGATGTGATAGCTCGTATTATTATAAAAAGTAAAAAAAGAAATATAGAAAAAGGAAATATTTTAAGAAACGCAAAGCAAAGTATTATAAAAGAAGAGAAGGGTTTTTAAACCAAAAGGTATTACTAACCACTCATAATGACCTTATGAAGCAGAGAAAGTAGTAATAATAATTGTATTCCATATTGAGTTATTTTATATGTTTAAACTTGCTCAAGAAAACTAGTTCCTAGCATTATCTCTAAATTAAATCCTTCATTTTCTACTAATAATCTTATAGGTATTTTATTATCTCCTATTTTAACAGTGGTTTCTATAGAAGTATCTATTTGTTGCATGTCACTATTGAAATTTATATATTGATAAGATTCTCTTAAGTGGAATTTTATCAAATTATTTGTTAGATTATGATTAATGTAGCTTCCGCTTGCATTAGTATCGATTAAAATATTGCAAGGAGCATATCTTGTACCATCAAAATATTCTCCTTTTATTTTATAATTAGAACTTATCTTTTTATCTAATCTTATTAAATTATTAATATGTCTTGTATTACTTGAAACATGAGTTTTAGAATAAGATAATTGAGGTAATAATCTATTGTCAGATATTAGCAAGGTTTTTTTGTTGTGAATCTAATGAAAAATCATTTTCAAGATCCTCTATATTTGTTATATAAGGAGGATAGATTCTTTCTACTTATTTTGAAAAATCATTAATATCTTTGTCTTCAAAGCATTTTGTATAATGGGTATTATACAAGGCATAAGATATCATATACTTAATAGAATATGATATTTCCATTTAAAATCTTGAATTAAAGTTAAGATCGAGATAAAATATAAGCTTTTATCAAATCTAAAATTTTCAAGATATTGAAGATTAAAGTTATCCTAAACAAATCTTCTTTCTTCAAATTATCATCATTTGTTCTAATATCAATAACTTCTTCGAACAGAGAAGTAATTATTTTATTTATAGAATCGATAGTATCATATTGCATATGGAGTGTTAAACTTATGGGGTGTTTAGTTCCTTTTTTTTAGTTTTTCATTGTTGTTTTGATAAAAAATAAAATAGTCACCAAAATTTTGTTTGGTTGAAGTGGTTTTTGTTTTTCGTTGTTAAAAATAAAAATAAGGTAACATGTTTTTGAAAACGTCAAAAAGACGTTTTCGTGTATTTTTAAAACATGTTTTTATATGTTGCAAAAATGGGTTTCCCTACTACGCAGACGGTAGTTCTTTAGCATCTTCTACTATTTCTACTTATTTCTGTCGCTTGTGTTAAAAGGTCTCTCTGCACATAGAAATCAACGAAAA
This sequence comes from Erythroxylum ulei, assembly GCA_027564395.1. NCBI lineage: Eukaryota > Viridiplantae > Streptophyta > Magnoliopsida > Malpighiales > Erythroxylaceae > Erythroxylum > Erythroxylum ulei. Next base: position 37,418,398 of record JANITX010000210.1, on the reverse strand, counting down.
ATCTATCATCTTTACGTCTTCTACCGTCTTCTCAGTGTCTGAAAGAAATCTCAACACGAAACTACAGATTAATTGCATAATTAATCAACACAAATAATTAACCCTAGAATTGTAA
>JANITX010000210.1:37335563-37356806 GCA_027564395.1 Erythroxylum ulei | reverse complement strand
AAAAATGTCCCCCATTGTCTTAAGTTTCTAATGCCTCCAAAATCATTCAATTTGGTTTAGTGATTCAAAAGATATACATCAAACATTTTTGGACTACTCTTGTCCATAACAGTATACTATGCATAACTTCCATCTAAAATTTAAACATCATAGAGACTGAATTAGATTCCAATTGTTTCATACCATTTGTAGCCACATGTCTTTAGGTTACCAAAAATCATAAATCATTTCATTTGGAGCTCTACCGATCCAGAAATCATCAATATACTGAAGTATGTTCAGTGGAATAACACCATTTCATATTATTTAAGAGTACATACACTGTACCTGCCCTATGTTTTTCACTCAATCTTTCTCAATTCATTTCAGATGGCTAAGATTTTTCGTGTAGATGTAGATCAATGTCTTACGAATCTAATGGTTTAAGAATCATGTCATTTGGGTGTCTAAACAAAGAATCAAATCTGGTTTTGTCCTCAGTCATATTGAACCTATCTTGGGACAATGGCATAACTTTCACTATAGATGTAAGATTGGAGTGTTATTTATATAGTTAGGATTTCAAGATCTACAACTTTCATGCAGAACTTGAAGACAAATGTTGTCATCTAGAGGGTCAAAATTGGACTATACTATACAGGAGGAAGAGTAACCTAGAAGATGTTTATGAGCAGTAACGCAGAAGATAGTGAAAAGACAGAAGGAAGGGGAAAATTGCTATAACTTTCCCTACGGATATCTGATAAAGGTTTTCCTTACATGGTTCGAAAGACAACTTCAAGGTCTACAACATTCATGCAGACTTCAAAGACCAATTCTATCTTCTGAGGGGTAAAAAATGGAACAGAAGATAGGCAAAAAAGGTAGAAGATAGCAAAAAGATAGAAGGAAGGTGAAAATTGCTATAACTTTCCCTACAGATATTTGATTAAGGTGTTATTTATATGTTTCAAACGAGGAATTCAAGATCTACAAATTTCATGCCGACCTTGAAGACAAATTCTGTCATCTAGAGGGTCAAAATTGGACCAGACTATACAGGATGAATAGCAATATAGGAGATGTTTTACAATTGCCATAACTTTCTCTAGAGATATCAGATCAAGGTGTTCTTTGGATGGTTTGAAGGAGGACTTCAAGATCTACAACTTTCATGAGACCTTGAAGACAAATTATGTCATATAAAGGGTCAAAATTAGACCAGACTATACAAGATGAACAGTAACCCAGAAGATGTTTATGAATAGTAACACAGAAGATAGCAAAAAGAAAAAAGGAAGAGGAAAATTGCTATAACTTTCCCTACAGATATCTGATTGATTGAGCCCAAGTTTATTATATAAATTGGTGACACTTTCATAGTTTTTAATATACTTTTTGACTGTTAATTCTTGATTTTGTGCTTAAATTAGTCCTTGAGTATGTGTTTGTATTTTATGCAATTTGATAGTAAAAGTTATTACAAATTGACTTGAATTGAATCATTATTTTTTATGAGGACAATTGGTACTACAAATTGCTATTATTGATTGTAGGATCTTCAAGGAAAAAGGAGTCAAAATGTTGAAAACAAGAGCAAGGCGCTACAAGACTTTCGCCGCGGCAAATCAGACCTGTCGCCGCGAGGAAACATGAAGAATTCAGGCCGACTTTTGGGAAAAGTTCACCGCGGCGTAAATTAATTATTTCGTCGTGGCGAAGAATCTAGCAAGAGCAAAAATCTTTCAAGAAAAGGACGCCGCTGTGAAACTTACTTGTCGCTGATCGACTCTTTGTCCCGATCTAAAGATCAATCCCTTGGAAATCGAATCAAAAATAATTAATTCTAAGGCTTGCAATATAGGGTGCAACCTCAGGTCGTCTCACTTAATTGGAACCGAACGAAAAAGGTTTAAGCTAGTCTAACAGTTAAAAATTCTATTTAAGTTGATAAAAAAGGGGGGTTTTGGATCATTCATCAAAATTGAGGAAATTAAACTAAAAATTAAAGAAGAATGTGTAAAAAGTATATTTTTGGATTTTGGGAGAAAAATGAAATCGATAATTCAAATGATAAATAAGTGAGATAAAGTCCTCTTGAAAACGAGCTTAGGCTATCACGGTTAAAAACAAATTTTTCGGGAGTTTAATCCATTAAGTTTTCAAATAATTAACCTTAAAGGACTCTTTAAGTCCAAGATTTTAATCAATGAACTCCATTTCTTAAAACCTTGTTAAAAGCATTTTAGTGTGTGGAATGGACAAGTTAATGCAAGTGGTCGTTTGGATTAAGCCCAATCTCAATATCAAACACAACTAGGCAGATAAAGAAGATTAACACAATCACCAAAAGATATATATGAGACTTCATATATTAAGCAACAGAATTCTACATATAGCCATATCCATAACACAAAACATTGTTCAACACTTGATTAAACTCTAACCAAGCTAATTTAACTACACTACCGTAAACCCTAACTCAGAGGTTTACAATAATATAATTAAACTTGACAATGTCGGATTACTCCCCTTTGAAGCCCATGAACTCAAGCTGCTGCTACATTTCCAAAAGGGTGGAAGATCAAGCCGTGCATGACTCCGGAAATCCTCATCACTGTTGAAGCTCCGATGTCACCCATGGTAGAGATGGAGGCCGGTGGTGGAGAAGGAAGATCATGGATGAGAGGTGAAATGGTAGATGATGGTTCGCGGACGGAGATGATGGTGGTGAAGTGTCGGGTGGTTTCGGTAGTCTCCTCCCTCGCTGCCGAATGGTTCTTGTGTATATGAATGAATGAATCCTAACCTAATTCGGCAAGTTTTTAAAGGAAGGGTCGGGTCGGGTCAGTACAGTGAGTGAAGTTTCCAATTAGAGTCCGGATACCCGTCTGCTCGCTGTGGCCAGATGTTTAGTTGACGTCGCGGTGTGCACTTTCTGGATCGCTCGCCGCGGCGGGAAAATTAACTGACAACGCGGTGTGTTGTCGTGTGATGATGCGCCGCGGCGAGATGATTAGTTTACGCCGCGACGTGTCTTCTTCTGGATGCGCCGCAACGTGCGTGGAGGAGCTCACGTCTTGTTGAATTTTTGATCCTTTTGACTCCCTTTTCTCCTACAATATAAAATAACAATTTGCAGTATCAATTGTCGTTAAAAAATATAATGCATTTAATGTCAATTTGCAACTACTAACAAATTGCATATAATATGAGTTCATTATAAGGAACTAATTTAAGCAGAAAATCACAAATTAAGAGTCAAAAAGTATATTAATAGCCATGAAAGTGTAGCCAATTTATAAGATAAACTTGGGCTCAATCAATATGCATGAGTTGGTGGTGTAAGCTTTCATCCATGGCGTCCAAGGTGGAAAGGAGGGTGATGTGGCATGGTGAGGTGGCTGACCAAGTAGATGACATCATCATAAGACCAATGGAGGGTTGCCACTTCATCAAATCTTCTAGAATCTTCCAAAATGTTGTTGCTAAATTTGTGTACTTGTTGACGAAACGAATTGCGTTTGACGAAATCCATTTTACGCTACCGATAGGAAATCCTTATAGAACTAGGATTCCTAGTTAAAGTAGGATTCCTAATCCTAGTAGGATTATGATTACTCATCATCCATAATTTTTGTCATCGATTTTACTTTTTTTCCACGAATCGTCAAAATAGGAAATCCTAGTCAGAGTATGATTCCTGGTGCAATTAGGATTCCTAATTCTCGTAGGATTAAGATTTCTGCAACTTTGACCATTCTTACTCATTTCGACCTCCTCGTTCCAAATATGAACTCTATTTGCGCTAATTCTACATTGTTTAGCTTATATTCTTCATTTCATGTCCAAAAGTACCTGTAGAGCACAAAATGAGATAAGTGAATCATTTTGTATAGAAAATGGGAACAAATACTAAGTGTTAAAGTACTAAAAAGATAAGGAAATATGAGTGTATCAACCTTGAATCCTTAATGTTTTCTTTTTATCTTTTATTAATTTTTTTTGCATTGTTTTAGTTAGTTTATTAGTTTAATTATCTTCAATCAATTCTCTTGTTTTAATTGGTTTATTGACTGACTAAGATTAATAGGATTTAGTACTAGCTTTTTACAGGATTGATACTTTGTAATATCTTTATTTTTGTTTAGTTGTCTACTATTGACTTTTTACACTTGTAGATATAATAAGTACATAAAATTTTTGGTGTTATCAGTAGGGAACTAATTTTACTACTTATGTTAATCTTACTTTTTTTATTTTCTCTTACTTTAATTTCTTTTGTTTATTTCAGAAGTTGATGCAATATAGCAATACAAGACTGGCAACTAGGATTTCCTACTTCAATTTGGTCTTAAAATCGATTGAACATGCAGAAAGAACTAAGTTACAAGGAGAGAAGAGATAAGTAAGATAACTTAGTGGTGGATATGGAGCAACATCCATAAAGATTTTACATGGTAGATATACAACTACTAGTGATTAATTCTAGTCCCTTACGAATTGAAATAAGTTAAAAGGTGAGGAACAGCTTAAGAAAGTAAATCTAAACTTGCTCCCAATGTTTGGTAGATCACCTAGAGAGGATATAATAACATTCATAAAGGAAACTTTATTAGAACAGTTATCTTCCCTTCTATATACTTCTCTCCCCTTTCTAACCCTACTAATGGCCCTAATGCCTTAGGAAGCTACATGATAAGTGTAAATTGCATCATATTTTAGGGCTTAGTCTGATATGGCTTTAACTATTAATTCAATCATTTAGTATATGTTTAGGTTAGAATTGTGTTAGTTTGGTAATTATTTTTTTTTTAAGTGTTTTATGGGTTAGTATAAGTCTTTGAGCTTAAATATTATGTTTTGGAGGTACCTTGATGTGTTTGTTGGTGTTTCAAGGTCAACATCGAAGAACGGAGAAGTTTCGGAGACACGTAGGCCAAAACAATGGCCCACGATCATGGCACAATAGGCCACAATCGTTACATAAGAACTAAAGTTGGCCTATGATCGTGACCCATATGCAACGATCGTGATAGAAGCCCAAGACATGGACTACGATCATGGCCTGCATGCCATGATCGTGACAGAAGGTTCGAATGTGGCCCACGATAGTGGCCTACTTCGGGTAAACGTGTAGACACTAAAAAATGTCAAGTTTTGAGAGAGTTTTTAGACCTTTAGGATCACAGAAAAACCTTAAGGCTGCTCAAAACACAGGATATTTAAAGAATAAGACAAAGAGGTATAAAGGACACTTTGAGAAGCCCTAGAGAGAATTCATCAAAAGATTGAGAAAGAGAAGAAGGAAGAGAGAATAGGAGAAGAAGCTGACTAGACGTACTTTCCAGATCAGGAGTTTCCTGACGTCGCTGCCTCCCATCACCCTTTCAGATCGTGTTTCCTATTTATGTTCAGTTTTATTATTGTATAGAATTGGAATAACCATTTGATGATAGGATTTTGAATGATGAAGATTTTCTAAACTCACCTTTGGAGTTTTATCTTTGAATTAACGAATTCTGATTGTTTATGTGTTAATTGGATTTATTATGATTTAATTATGTGATTGTATAATTTGATAATAAACTAAGTTGGTGAATAGGATGAAAAACGATTAAATTGGGCTAATTAGAGTTAGGTGATTTAATAGAATTAGAATTAAATCAAATAGATAAATTGTGCGAAGAGAGATCTTGTATAGGTTTCTGGTAGTTTATTAGGGAACTTCAGAGCTAATTAGGGTTATGGATGGGTTGTAAATTGAGAGATTATGACCTCCATAATATGATTAGGGTTTGTGATTTAGGGTTAGTGGTTATAACTCGAGAGAGAGTAATCAACCCTAAGATTATCTAGAACCAATAAGCTAGTAATTCATAATCAGTTAGGTTAGTAATAAGTAAAGGTAAAATTCCCTTTCTCTCAATTGGTAATTTCCTTATATTGACTCTTGGGTATATTGCAATTGCATAGTAATTAGTATTTCCGTGATTGATTCTTCATTTGATTTGATTGATTAAATTAATTTCTCATTTTTAGTTTCGTACATTTTGAATTTTTGTAATTTGTTTCTGGCCTTAGATTTTAAGATTAGATTATCTCTCCTCGTAGGATCGACACCTTAGTTACTACGTTAATAAACTGTGTGCTTGCAGATTATCGAGGGTTATTAAGTAAAACCTACACACATCAAACACTCGATCAAGTTCTTGGCGTTGTTGCTGGGGAGGCAATTAGTTTAGTTCTTTAGTCTAAAGCTTTTTCACTATCTTTTGTCTTAATAAAAAAATAGAGAAAGAAGTTTGGGGCGTAAAGTAGAGATATATCAAGAGATCTTAGGGTGAGAATGAGACATCTGAAGAGCTAGATGCGAAGAAGAAATAGAAAGAACAATGATGGAGGATGGATATTACAAGGAGCAAGGAACTTTTGTGAACTACATTGAGGCACAATATGGTTGGGGAAGTAACAATCCTTATTGGAACATGTACACTCCGGGGTGGCAAAACTACCCAAATTCCTATTGGTCTAACAATTCAAGGACTCACTTAGGACATCAAGACCTATCAGGATTTCAGCAAGATGACTCTAGTTTATGGGATTCTAAATTGGACAAGATCCTTAATAAGCTCACGGACATGGAAGAGGGCCAGAAGAGACTAGAAGAGCAAATTGAGCAAGTAACGGAAAATCATGCCTTGTCTATTCACAACCTAGAGATTTGAGTGAGATAGCTTTCCCGTGAATTTTGTAAGAGAAGTGTGGAGGACTCTCTAAGTAATATGGAAATACATCAAAGAGAGAAAAATGAGGCTATCACACCTAAGAATGAGGGAGAGCCAAAAGGATCATTGGAAAACCAAACTGAACCCAACTTATTGAAGACTAAAAAACGAAGAAAGAGGATGAAGAAAAGAATGCCAACCCTGCCTATTATTCACCAGCTCTTAATACACCATGTATGAACATCGAAAAATCTTTAGTAGATATCCATGAAAAGAACATTATCCTTCAGATTAATGATGACCAAGTGACATTCAACATAAATGATGTATTAAAGAATCCGAAGGAGAGTAACTCATTCAGGATAATTGATGTGTTCAAATCCTCTAAAGAACAAAGGATGAAGAATAGATGACAATAGACATCAAGTTTGAAGAGGCTATGAAAGTCTTTGTTCGTGAACCAGAAGAAGTAGAGGAGACGAAGGTGATTAAGGAAGAAAGAGAGAAACTTACCTTCTTACAGGACAAACTGATGGAATGGATGGAAGATTTAGGGACTTTTGTTATTCCCTATTTTATTGACAATTTGTTAGTGAAAAGGATATTACTGAAATTAATTGGTTTTCTAGACTTTATCAATATTGTCCTTCTGATCATTTTGCAATTTTTAGCTCACTTACAAGTTATAAAACTGATGTTAAATAAAAAAGGTGGAAGCAAGCCGCTCATAATTGATCTCGATTGAGTTTCCAAGGATAGAGCATCGAGCTATGATGTTAAAAGAAGCATTACATGGGAGGCAACCCATGGATTGTTAATTCCATATTATTTCCTTTGACTTTTAGATAGTTTGAATTCTATATTTAGGTTATTTTGTTTCCAAATAAAATTGGGAAGGCATAGGACTTCGACATTAATTAGATGATCGAGGAAGTAAGTAAAAGAGAGGTGAAAGAGCTATAAAGAGTTAAGAAGTAATCTCAGGAAAATGTAGAAAGACAAAAGAAGAAAAAAATCAAAAATTGATGGAAATATTGCAGGCCACGATCATGGCGTCCGACAGGGTAAACTTGTGACACGTGATTTTCGGTTTAAATCTTTACCATTTTACCCTTCATTCACCTATATATTCATTTCTTACTTCACTTTTTCACTCACTTTCATTTTAACTTTATCTCTCTAAGTTTAGAACCTCTAAACCCTCTCACTTCTCTTTAACCAAATTCCAAACTTCCACTTTATTCTAACTTTACCTACTTGCAAGCCAATATGCTACATATTAACAAGTTAGCAAAACTCGATCAATCATCGAGACGAAACTAAGTCTCAGGATGAGGGCAAAGGAATAGGGCAACGGATTTCAAAGCACCCTTCCCAATCTACACAGAGGAGGAAGGTATTCGTTTCCAATCCCTTAAAGCTAAAAAAATTGTAGTTCCGAAATATTTTGATTTTGATACACTTGATAAGCTAGAACTGCGAAATAAGCTAGAGAACCTAACAGAAATAATTCAATGGACGAAGTTCATATACTTCCAATATCCTGTCTACCAGGAGCTCACTCTTGAATTCTTCACTTCTCTTTATTATGAACCTAGTAACCCTAAAGAAATGTGGTTTAGGTTGTAGGGACGAAATTATGAGTTGAAAATTGAAATTATGTGCAATATTTGCAGGTTTCCCGAGTCTTTCATTATCGATCAGCATGATGATTTTCATGCTTCTCGCTATTGGAATGAACTCACTAGGTTAGAGTGATACAACGTTAAAATTGCCCATAGCAACATCATAAGAACCCATGAGCACTTGTTATTGAATAAATTCATGTCTCAAATGGTTCTTGACAAATCTGAAACTAACAATTGTTCAGTAAAGGAAATTTTCCTGTTATGGTGCATGGATCACAACATCCCAGAGTGCACCTTCACATATGTGTTAAACGCTATTGTTGCAACTCTACGTAAGAAGAGCAACAATTTAGGTATGGGGTACTTGGTTTTCGCCATTGCTGAGTGTTATGGCATAGACTGTACTAGTTTAATCATCCAACTCTTAGATTTTCTAAATCACCATCATTTTTGGTGTACTGAAATCCTTAAGTCCTATAACATGAAATTTCGGGATAACAGCCAAAAGACTCATGTAAAGATCAGGGCTAGTCAAGCGAGCTCGAGGCCAGTGTCGCCTCAGTAAGCAGAAGAGGACTCGACTGGTGTAGTCCGAAAAGGTAGAAGACATAAATGAACCGGGCTAGAAGAAAGTGCTCGATACAAACTCCATAAACACCAAAGTAATTAAAAATACACTTGCAAAGAACTCTAGAAGAATGAAGGAGATAGCCCGAATACAACGACATCAGAGCCAGGATATACGTCATATCCATCATTACTTTAAGGCTTAAGGCATCCATTTACCACCTCTGACACCATCCTTGCCTCCATCACTATGAGGCTTTGTTTCTAACCCTTTTCTCTTTAAATTTAGTCTTTATTTTATTTTTGTTTTACTTCAATTTATGTTTCTTCTTTCCATGCGTTGTGTGCCTCCTTCTCACATTGAGGACAACGTGTTGTTCAAGTGTTGGTAGGGTTAGGTGTTTTGCTTTGAGTGTGAATTTTGCATATTTTATGATAGTTTGTTAAGTTGCATTTTGTGAATTGAGTGAATGTGTCAATGGCTTAGATGGATTGAAATTGATTTAATTTTGAACATAGTCTATTACATTATGAAGAGTCAATATCTCGTAAAATTAATGAATTGGGTTCTTTAGCTAAATATGCAAGTTAATTAGGATTTAGTGTTAGTTTTTCACCCTCTAAATGGTCACATTCATTCATAATTTTAAGTCTTCGACTAAAGTAGCTTTGCTAGTTTTTTTTTTCATGAAAACGAGTAGATAAAGAAACAAGGTAGGCAATAAAAAAAGTGTTTGTTAATTTTAAATAACTAACTATTCCGCTAGCCTTCGGGTTATAAATAGAGCTAGTAGCCAGTTGAGAACATGATGTAGCTGAGTAACTAGATCGACACGCATTACGAATGTGTGCCTCATCTTCAAAAGGCTATAATGACTTTTCAACCAAGCAGCTTAATAAAAACACGACTTAGTCAAATAATCGGATCGACATTCATCATCATTGTTTGCCTTCAAGTAAAAGACTAGGTCCATGTCCACACAAAAATTAAATAAAAATGTTTTCTAACAAAACCTACCGAACTTGTAAATAGCTTGACTTTTTTATGAAAATGTACTTAAGAGAGTTATAGAGTTTGAATTAAAGAATTATTAATGTGTGTGTACAATTGAAAAGGTGAGTAACTTGACATCTAGATTTTGATTAATGTGTGCGTACAATTGAAAAGGTGAGTAACTTGACATCTAGGTTTTGGTTAATGTGTATGTTTAGTCCAAAGCCCCTAGATGCGGATTTTGCATGTTAATGATTTGAAATAACTTGAATGACTGTGTTTAAAGTTAAATTTATTTTATGAAGTTGAAGCCATTGTCTCATTACTGCATTGTGCATTTTGTGATATTTGTGTGTTCGTTGTTTTGTTTGCTTAAGGACAAACAAACGTTTAAGTGTGGGGATGTTGATAAGTGTAAATTGCATCATATTTTAAGGATTAGTTTGATATGTGTTTAGCTATTAATTCAATCATTTAGTATGTGTTTAGGTTAGAATTATGTAAGTTTAGTAATTATTTGTGTTTTATGGGTTAGTACAAGACTTTGAGCTTAACTATTATGTTTTTGAGGTTGATGTGTTTGTTAGTGTTTTATGGTCATCATCAAAGAATGAAGAAGTTTCGGAGACATTCGGGCCAAAACAACGACCCAAGCCACGATTGTGATAGAAGCACCAGAGTTAGCCTACAAGCCACGATCGAGATAAAAGCCCAGGACATGTCCAACGATCGTGGCCTGCATGCCATGATCATGACAGAAGGCTCAGATGTGGCCCACGATCATGGCCTACAGGGCCATGGTCGTGGCTTACGTCGAGCAAACATGCAAACACTCAAAAACGTTAAGTTTTGAGGATTTTTCGAGCCTTTCAAACTCCAAAAAAACCCTAGGACTGCTAAGAACATAAAGGATAATTAAAAAACAAGAAAAAGAGGCATAAAGGAGCTTGTGCATTAGCCACTTTGCGAAACCCTAGAGAGAATTCATCGAAAGATCGAGAAAGAGAAGAAGAGGAGAAGAAGCTAACTCGATGTACTTCTTGGATCAGGAGTTTCCCAACATCGTTGCCTCCCATCGTAAGTTCATATCATATGTCCTATTTATTTTCAGTTTTATTATTGTATAAAATTGGAATAATAGTTTGATGATAGGATTTTTGAATGTTAAAGATGTTATAAACTCACCTTCAGAATTTTATCTTTGAATTAATGAAATCTGATTGTTTATATGTTATTTATTGTGATTTAATTTTGTGATTGCATAATTCAATAATAAACTAAGAGGGTGAATCAAATGAAAAATGATTAAATTAGGCTAACGAGAGTTACGTGATTTAATAGAATTAGAATTAAATTAAATCGGTAAATTGTGCAAAGATAGATCTTGCATAGGTTTCCGGTAGTTTATTAGAGAACTTCAGAGCTAGTTAAGGTTGTGGATAGGTTGTAAATTGAGAGATTGTGACCTCCACAATCTACTTAGGGTTTATGATTTAGGGTTAATGGTTATAACTCGAGAGAGAATAATCAATCCTAAGATCTTCTAGAACAATAATATAGTAATTCATAATTAGTTAGGTTAGTATTAAGGATAGGTAAATTTTCCTTTCTCTTAATTGGTAATTTCCTTAGGTTGATTCTTAGATGTGTTACAAGTATTTAGTAATTAATACTTCCGTGATTGATTATTAATTTGATTTGATTGATTGAATTAATTTCTAGTTTTTAGTTTCGTACATTTTGAAATTTTGTGATTATTTCTGACCTTAGATTTTAGGATTAGATTATCCCTCCTCCACACACATCAAACACCTTATCACTACACAAAAAAAGACAGATGAACTATGAATCTACTGAAGTTTCTGCTATTGGATTCAAAGCTACTCTTGTTACCTAAGTTACAAATATTCCAAACTTGATTAAGTTTCCTTCAAACTTGATTATGCTTCCTTTTCTTCACTATCTTACTCTCCTTGCAATTACCTTCTACCTTATGTTCCAAGTCTACTACCTCTTATATTTTTTACTTGACAAAATATTTCTACTTCCTTTATATTCCATAACTCATTAACCTTGCTTCCTTCTTCACCTCTAGTAAACCAGAAGTTGTTTCTTTCATTGCTTGCTATTGAATACCTTAGCCAACTTTATACCTGTTAGAAACTAACTTTTTCTTATGGATATTTCTGAGTTCCTGACCATTTAAGCCAAGCAACAAGACTGGGTGACTTTTTTAGCTACTCCTTAAGCTCAGACATCTTCATGCCTGAATGATTGTTTACAGATGCCTATCCCAAATCCTGTGGAAGGGAATACTAGTGGTACTAAAAGGATATGGATGCAAGTTGCTAGAGACCATAAACCAAAAGTTAAACTTAGTTTTTCCCACCTAAAAAATGTGATGAATATCCCGTGTTCTCACCCCTATTAAGGTTTTTAAAGCTAGTGCATAGAAATGGAGTTCCACACTAATCATATATTTTCTTGACAAGAGAGTTGCTTATCCTATCATAAAGAAATAGGAAAAAACTTATTGGAAGAAGCGTGGTTTTTTGGATATGTTGGTTACTAATGATGACACCTTTTCTTTATATTCTCCTGTAAAGAAGCTGTTATAAAAGTATTTGAAGAGGGACTATGACACATGCATAATAAGCCAATATTGCTTCAACTTTAAAAACCTAGACTAAAAATTGATGAAATTAAAATGGAAAACTTACCAATCTGGTTGTGTATATATAGAGTCACATTACAATATTGGACCATAAATGGATTAAGCTATCTTGCTAGCCTTATTAACAAATCAATTTACATGGACCAAGCCATTGTTGAGATCTCTAGAATCAACATTTCCATATTATGTGTTTTGGTGAGTTAAATGACCTATCTGCCAGAAACTAATCCAATTGTGAGGTTGGATGAAAATCTTGAGATGATTAAGGATGCTCTCAAGTAACTTATGCTTGGAAACCTAAAAAAATGAATATAAATGAGAATGGAGACTCAAAGTTAGATATTTTAGTACTGGATTTGTAAAGGAGCTAACTGAAATTGAAGAGAAGAAGCAGGAAAGCAATAACAAAACCCTTGAAATGAATAATAGTGGCTCTGAATGCCCATATTAGAATGATAATAGAATTCAGGATAATTTTATTTATGATAGAGAGCATATAATGATTGAAGATTTGTGGAGGATGAAAACACATGTAAAACTCCTATATGCCTAAAAGAGGCTGAAGGAGTGACTAAGATCATAAATAAGTAGGACCAAGTAGTTACATCTATTGATAATAAGAAGGAATTTAAACTCATTCTAGAATAAGATCTAACAAGAGGAAAAGACATCTTGTTTCAGATGCAAATACATGAAAGTCATTGCTTGGAACATAAGAGGAGTTAATGCTCCTTCCAAGAAACTTTTGTTGAAGAATCTTATCCTAGAGCATAAACCAAAATTATTTTGTAGACAAGTGTGATCTTTTTCCTACTCCTCCACACTTACACTTATGCTTATCCTTGAGCAAAATCAAATACAAAGCAACACAATGCACACAAATTCATATAAGCATGCACACATGCAACATAAAAATTAATGGTTCAATGGCCTCAACCTTATGGAATTAACTTGTTCTTAAAAACCAGTTATTCAACGAGTTCCAATATATCAACCGATCATGTTTAAGCAATTTAAGATAAACAACATATCAATCAAGATATAAACAACTTAGTCTTATACCTATGAGACGTACAAACATACATTTACTATTATCGATCAATTAAAAAGGTTAACTATCACTAATTCTCCTTCCATGAAAATTGTCACTATTTTTACAAGATCAGTAGGTTTTTACTTACACACGACACTTTTTCAATTTTTTTAATGCTAATGTAGTATTTTTGACGCGAAGGCAAATAGTTTATGCTGAATGTCCCCTAGTTACGTAACTAGGTTGTGTTTTTTATTTAGCTTGTTTGGAGAGTTATTTTATCCTTTTGACACAAAAACAAACATTTGTGATTAATGCCCTCGGTTACTCAGTTATATCACTACTCTCAATTAACTACTAGCTCTATTTAATCCTATAGGTCAGCATAATAGTTATTTATTCAAAACACACATTTTTTAAATTTTTAACCTACTTCATTTCTTTATAGACAATTATTTACATGAATGGTAAATAGGATTATTTACCTATTTAAATGACTTATAATGATAAAAACATAAAATTGAGTGACATAAAATGTAAAATTGAGTGTCATATTCTAATTAACATACATATTTATATTAAAGAAACTTAACACATAACTTCCTAAGATAATATATTTTCACAAGTTAAACAACTTTGTTTGAAAGTAAGATAATTCTCATTAAAATTTCGGCCATTACCCATTCACCAAATCAAGCACATGAAAAAAAATTATAAAAAGAAAAAAATGCATATTACACAAACACAGGGAGTCATATATACAAGCAACATGCAATGGAAATGCAATTGCATACCATTCCCCCACATATGAATGACACATTGTCCTTAATATGTGAAAGTTATATGTAATGGGAAAACTAAACATACAAAACAAATAGCAAATACAAATAAAATAAATAAAAAGTAAAGGCAAGAGAATGCTTACGGAGATTGTGGTGATGAAGGTATCGGTGATGGCACGTATATTTTTTAAAGTTTAAAAAATTTGAGGAGTTTCTTGGTCTAATAATTTTATTGGTGGTCCATCTTTGCCAACTATGTTTTAATCTCTCTTTTTTGAAAAAAGCAAAGAAAAAAATCAGAAAATGTTAATTAAGCAAAACACACAAACATAAAGAGATTAAATGTTTATACAAACTAGTGCTAGGTTTAACGTCACTAGTAGGACTTTTTCATCATGCTCACATTACTTGAGGGGTAGACAGAAAGCACTTCTTGATCCTAGGGAAAATGTCCTCTAAAATAAGGCTTACACTGGTGGCCATTTACCTTGAATATCTCACCTTTATCATTGGTTAACTCCAATACACCATTTGAGAAAACTTTAGTGACTTAAAATGGGCAACTCCATCTTGATTTCAGCTTACGAGGAAATAATCGAAGGAGAAAACTAAACAATAAGACCATATCTTTAACCTTGAACTCATTCTTCTTCAGAAGAGCATCATTCCATTTCTTAGCTCGTTCCCTATAAAATTTGGCATTTGCATAGGCGTGTAATCTCGACTCTTCCAATTCATTCAGCTACAACAATCTTTTCTCTCTAAATACTTTTAAGTTAAAGTTCAACGCTTTGATTGCCTAATACGCCTTGTGCTCCAACTCCACTAGTAAATTACAAGCCTTAACATAAACTAATCAGTAGGATGTAGTGCCAATGATTGTCTTAAAGGATATCCAATAGGCCCAAATTGCATCATCTAGCTTAGTTGCCTAATATTTTCTCAAACTATTAATAGTGTTCTCTAATAAATACATGGTAAAGAAGAAGGAGTTTGAAGACATTGATAAAAGTAAGATAAGAGCCTAAGATCCTCTGTTTAAGAATTGTTAGATTTAGATTTGAAAAAGTTGTCTAATCACTTAGAATCTGCATTTATAGAGAAAAATTCAAATCTTCCAATGGTTATTGCTTTAACTTTAAATGTAGATCAAAAAGAGAAGTTGTTAAATATTCTTAATGAGCATAAAAGAGCCATTGCTTGGAATATTTGTGACATTAGAGAACTAGCCCCTCTTTTTGACTAATAAGACTTTTATGGGGGATGATTTTAGGCCAGCTGTGCAGGCATGATTCAGGGTGAATCCTAATATGAAGGAAGTGATAAAGACAAAGGTAACTAAACTCCTATATGTTAGTGTGATTTACCCTATTTCTGATAGTTCTTGGGTGAGTATTGTGTAGGTTGTACCAAAAAAGGGAGGAATAATTGTAGCACCCAATAAGAAGAACAAAGCTAAAAGAACCTTCGTTGGGTAGAGAGTGTGCATCGATTATAGGAAGCTGAATGATACTACTCGAAATGACCAATTTCCTTAACATTTTAAGGACCAGATGTTAGAGTGGTTATCTAGTCATATGTATTATTTCTCTTTTTGAAAATTAAATGAATTATATTAAAAATAAGTAGGATAAGCAGGCTTACAATCGAGTATGGTTACAAGCTAGTAAGATGATATCTAGATATAACAAAAGCATTTGAGAGAGTAACTTAAGTGGAATCACACATATAGCTAGCAAGGAGTTATAGATGAAGTCATAAACACCACTCTCTCCTTGCATTGACACTGATTTGAGTGTGGTAGTTGTTGGACATAAGGATTTCCCTAATCTAACAAAACAATTTTTAAGCTAAGCAATGCTTATCAAGTTTGGGTTTATTATGGACCTTATTGTTCCTTTCCCTTTGGATGATGTATAGAGAATAAGTAAAGGCAATTTTGAGTACAATTGAATCCTTAGCTAACCTTTTGATCCAATTAGCAGCCTATTGGATAATAGGATTTCAATTACTTACATTGTAGTACAATTTCATCACATGTTGTTAGTTGGGCCAAGTGGATTATGAGTAGGGGCATTAAAATTAAGGATTTATTTTTTCAGGTTTAGTTTTGCATAGAACACATCAATGGTTTGGAGCTTTTATTCAACCCTTGGTACAAAGTTTATTTTGATGGAAAGCCAAGAGTTGGTACTTTAGGCACCAAAGTCATACCAGATAAGATCATACCAGCAGACCCTGGGGGAATGTGTTCAAAAGAATTCCAGATGGGATTTGCTTGAGAAACATATGGAATTTTCCAATGGCTATATAGAAATATCGTCCTTTGCTTGAGCATGCTTGTAACTGGGTAAGTTCATTGCAATATGAGTCAATCCTCTATGATTGAAATTCCAATAGTCACCTAGAGATAATAAAATTTTAGAAACTTTGGTGTTAAAGGGAATTCTACCTTTGAGAGAGTTGAGTTCATTCAGTAAGTATAAAGGGATAATCTGAAACCAATTATCAAACCAAAACTAAGTCAACCATTTGTTTAAAAAGAGGGTAGATACAGTTTCTTGATCTTAACATCTCAATGAGGGGCTAGGAATGAGTTAAGATTCAAGAAGTAATATTATGAGAAGCAGTGAGTGTTCGTCCATTTAACCCAAATTTCTTCTTTGTTTGCATATAATCTCCAAATCTTCTTTTCAATCAACATCTAGTTTTTTGAATTTAAAGGAAGTGATGATAAGGCCTACTTCTTGCTTAAGAGTGCATACTTCATTCCACTTAAATTTGGGCCCATGGGAATAGCTTAAGTTTCCAAGCCACATAAATCTCCTAATGATCATATCCAAGTCTTTGATAATTCCTTTAGGTAAGATTAAGTGGGAGCACCAATAAGTTTAAGGGTTGAGAAGGACTAATTAGACTAGCTAGATCCTTCCAACTAAAGAGAGAGCCTGATTCAGCCAAGCATTGATCCTTTTCTTCACCATTTCAATCAATTATTGACATTTCACAACTTCTGTCCTCTTAGTGAAGATAGGTAGAGTAAGGTACATAAAACTTAAGTCTAGTCCTTGCATCCTAGATATTTGTGTTAGAGTATTAACATCAGAAACTCTTGCAAAAACTATCAACTTACTTTTTTCTAGGTTAATGTTTAAGCCTAAAATAGAAGAGAATTCCTGTAGTGAGGAGAAGATAGTGGAGTGAGAGTTTGAACCATTCCCATAAAACAGGAGTAATCATCTGTGAAAATTAGGGAGAAAGACAAGCTCCTTGAATTTATAATGGTATAAGAAGCTTCCCAGAGATATGTGTCAAAGTATTAACATCAAAGACTTTTATAGAAACTATTAGCTTACTCTTTTCCTGGTTAATGTTTAAGCCTGAATTAAAAGAGAATTCTTGTAGTAAGGAGATGATAGTGGAGAGAAAGTTAGGATCATTCCCACAAAACAATAGTAAATCATCTATAAACATTAGGGAGAAAGACCAATCTCCTTGTATTTATAGTGGTCTATAAAGCTTCCCAAGTTATTGATATGCTTCTGCAAGGTCCTTAATAAAACATCCATTACCAAGGTGAATAGGTATTGGATAATGAGCCTTATAAATATTGTACCATGGAAAATATGAGTTGGTTCACCATTAATTAAGACACTGAAAGAAGCGGTCATGATGTATGCTTCAATCCAATTGATGAATTGCTTGGAAAACCCAAACATATGGAAGGAGTTAAGGATGAACTATCAATCTAGTTTATCAAAGGCTTTGAATAGATCTATTTCGAGTGAACATCTTCTGATTAAAGAGTTGGAAGTACAATCTTTGAATAATTCCTAGATTAGGAGAAACTAAGCATATAAAAATTAAATATCATTTCATTAGAAATCATTTGCAAAATGGGGATATTGAGCTAGGATTTATTGATGCATTACACTAGTTGGCCAATATATTTACTAAACCAATAAGTGAGTATAGATTTTTCATAATTAGGAGAGATCTAGGTATAATTAATAAGAATTTCATTAGATAAAGATTTTCATAAGTGCTTAAATTTGATTTTAGTTATTGTTTATCTAATTTATTACATGCTTTAGTGTTTTAATATTAGTTTGGTATACTTTTGGATAATTAATCATTTTTTATGTTTTTAGGGGAGAGAAAGTTAGTGATATTAGATTTATGGGAGTGATTATTTTTAGTGTTATCTTAGTAATATTTATACAGAAGTTTATTGAAGATTTTTGTAAGTGATCGCCATTGTAATTTTTATGCATGAATTTAGGGGGATCTAAATATTCTTATTGCTTTGGAATAATAATCTGCATGTGTTTGATTTTATGATTGCTTATCTAATATTACAAAATATTTTTTCATCATAAAAGGGGTAGATTATTGAACTAAAGGAGGTTCAATCTATATTTTGTTGATAACAAAACATAAATATTGCAGTCTGTTTCTTATGAAAGTAATAATGGTTATCCATAAATCAAAATAAATTTAATAAAGACATAAGAGAGAAGATAGAGACTAACTTATTCAAGTGACAATAACAAGAACAACATCCCAATAGATATTTCATTGAGACATAGGGTCTATAAAGGTACAATAAAGTTGTAAATGAATATGTAATGTTTATTATACTTCTTACTTGGTCACCTTGATATTTTAGAGGCTCATCATGCATAAATACTCCATCATTTTAACTTATTGCATGAGTCTTTTCAATCACTAAGAAGAATTAATGTTTTGATCTCAAAGAAAACCCTCTTGATCTTTAAAACATTCTTTGGGGAACATGTGGAGAAGTTCGTAAGTCAATTTTGTATTAAGAGAATTAAGTTTGAGCATTTAAAGATGTTGGAATCATGATTTTAGGTGTATTAGTAGACTTATATAGTTTAGTTGTCGACTAATGTAGGTTGTTAAAGATGTGTATATTAGTTGTTTAGTAGACACATTTATTGACTAACTTGTTCAATCTTAGGATTTTTAGCTTAGCATTCTATTCCTTAGTTTCCTACCCCTCAAAATTTAGAATTCATGACATGAGTTATTCTTGATGGCAAGCTTTATCAAGTTTTCTTACTGTTACGTCCATTTGAGCTATCAGAGCAGTTACGATATCTATATTATAAAGTTTTTTTTTGGTTTGTCCTTGCTCTTCTTAACTGTCACTGATAAGTATTTATGTTCATATATTTTATTAATTTTGGGGTTGCCTTTAGATTTTTGTTGTTTAGAATTCCACTACTTGCATCATCTATCGTCTACCTTGTAGAATTGACTAGACTATTACAAAAGGTTTGGAGTTGAATTCATATAGGAAGGTCATAATGTGTATACTTCCTTATAGATCTTTAAATCTCTCGTATATTTTTTTAAAAGTTTCACTAATAAATTACTAAGAAAGAAGAGATATCATTCCTTAACATTGCTATCTTGGATGATGAAAATATATATCAAGAAATTTCTTTATAAGATTCCCACATAGTAATCAATACTGCAAGTAATGCTTTTAACCATTGCTAGCTCTATCGATCAATAAAAATGGTAATAATCTCATTTTATTGACAACTTTAGTGGTCACATTAATCTTGAAAATATAATAGATATTCAAGAATTTGACAATGTGTGCATTAGGATCCTCATCTGGAAATCCATCAAACTATATATTTTGTTATGACATTTAGGTCATTCGGTTTTGACTTGAACTTTACTAAGAGTATTAAGACCTAAGAACTAAAATTGAAAACTTTGCCTTAGGATCATTTAAGAAACTATATTTATGAAAGGAACTTAGACCCATTTTTTATATGAACAAGCAAGAACCTAAGTGATAATAAAAGTTGTATACACCACATTTAAGGATGAAGAAGATAAGGTAAGTGATAAGTCTGAATTATAAAAACCACAAGTTAAAAACTTGATAATTTCAAATATTTTAAAGAAGAATCAAGAAAGAGAATGTTTTTAAAAATATTATTGATGATAATTTTTCTTTACAAGTATAAAATGTGCCTTTATATAGAGGAAAACATAAAACCCTAAAAACTAAATTTCAATTAAATTATAACTTAGATTTAGAATTATTCAGTTGGCCTAAAATAAAAGAAATTCTAAATAGACTTAATTCCCTAATTTATACTATGAAATATGAAAAAAAAAGTCCAAAAGATATATAAAAGAATAAGGCAAGCAAATATAACTCGGAATTAGCAAAAAATCCTTCCAAAATAGGACAAACAAGTCAAATAGTCAAAGTTGCCTCGTCATTCTCACGTCTGAGTCATACAGTCAACTTCTTAGAACCATTCTTCCATTTTCTTGCATTTTTAAAGAAAAAACCTTTTATTGTTGCATTTGATGATTTAAGTTAACTAGTCTTGAATTTTATGATTGACTTAATTCTTTAGAGCACTTGCCCTTTTAGCCCATATGGCTTCAATTAGCCCATTTAAAGCTTCTTTAATGTTGTTAGCTATTTCCCTTGTGATTGGATCTTCATTAATGGTTAATGGATTAAAATTTGAACTTGAACTTTTAATTCCTTTTGGATTCTTTTCATTCCCTCCCTCCTTAAAATTATTCATCCTTAAAATCATCACCAACATCAAAAGGAGATAATCAACAACACTTAAAGTAGCAGGCACACTATACTCACTAGACAGATATAACATATATGCATTATCATTGTTCCTTGCAATTACTTAATGTTGGACCCCGACCCTTTTTCTAAAAAATTTGATTTATTAAATGGAATTAATTGAGGAATTAGTGGTGAAAATTTGAAGCATTAAAATGAAATTGAATGAGTGTTTTTGGATATGTATTGTGTTATAGATGAATTTATGCGTTAAG
>JANITX010000210.1:37296632-37327397 GCA_027564395.1 Erythroxylum ulei | reverse complement strand
TTCCCAAAAAGCCCTCATTCATACATACTCTTGCTACTTAATTCAACTAAACCATACTTTAAAATCCTAACAACATCAACATAATAATTAACTCCAAATAACATAATTAATCTAGCAAAACTTCAAAATTATTCAAATCATGCTTAACTCCTTCTAAAAATCAAGACATTTTCTAATCATGCAATTGAAGGAATTTGATAGCACTTTCTTCTAGAAAAATGTTTCTCATTGTCTTAATTTTCTAATGACATTAAAATCATTTAATTTGGTTCCATAGTCCAAAACTTATACCCCAAACATTTTCGGACTGTTCTTATACTAAAACATTATCTTGCACTTGACTTCCATCTGAAAATTGATACTCTTAGAGACTGAATTAAAACTCAAATTTATCGGACAATTTGTAGCCTTATTTCTCTAGTTTAATCCAAATCAAGAATCATATCAATTGGATAACTAAAGCAAAAGTTATGGCTAAAACACCGAAGTATACTCAATGAATATGTTCAATTACATTTTCCAGCTTTTAACTTCCAACATTTTACATATAACCCATCTTGTATCTAAACTGTCCTTTCTACTTCATTTCAAATTCAAGAATTTTCCTTTTCTTTACACATAAATAATTGCCAACAATTTCTCGTTTAACAGTTCTAGCTTTCATGAAAAGTTCGGGGCCCAACAGTTAATTTAAAAAAAGTAGAATAAAAGAAAACCTCCAATCTTTTTTTAAGTTACATATATTAAAAATTAGTTAAATAATCAATTTAGGTTCTGAAGTTGTTAGAAAATAGAATGAAATTAGTTTTAATCATTGTTCAAAAATTTTGAGTTATGTTTGAAATAAATTAAAAATTAATTTAGATTATTTTAATAATTCAACATAATATTAAGAAATTGAGTGAATTTTTTAATTTAAAATATATGGCTTATGGTATATTTTTAATAATTGTTTTACCTTGTAGGAGACTGCTTATCCCAAATGGCGTACTACTTGTTCCGAATGGGATCGCGTTACTCCAAAATGCCAATCACAGAAGACCTAATATAAGTGACCCTTTTGAAGAAAGAACAGCAAAAAGAGCGGGAGCGAGTACTTCAGTACTACCTCATTTCTCTTCCAATTTTCTAGTGAGGTCCAAAGAAGGGAGAATGTCCGTTGGCGTCCGCGAAGTCACCGTACTTGGCGAGTTTAAGCCATTTGGCTTGATAGCCGAATCCCTGGACTGCAAGTCTCCCGATGATGCCCCTGATAAGTACGATTACTTCCTCTTCGACTCAGTAACTATCCGAGACAGAAGTGAAATCGACGAAGGTGGTTCTTCTGTTCCCGCACTAAGCGATCACACTGATCACGAGCTCTTTATTAGGGGAAACAGGTACATTTCACTAGTACCTGTCATTTTACTTATAAACGTGAATATTATAAGTGCAGTGACAAAGTCAGTTTCTTTTGCAGCTAAATGTCTAATAGAGTTGATTCATGTAGTGCAGGCTATTTGATGCTATAAATTGGTGCAAATATGCAACGATTCCAATTTAGGCTGTTTGGTTTGGTGAAACTTATATATGCCTTGCTGGTGACTTATTATTATTTTTTTGCAGTGTTTCTTATTCATTTTGAGTATGTTACTCTTTCGTACAATTGTTTGTCAGTTGGTGAACATGATCATGTAATTGTTAAACTTGCTAGGTGAGGCAGTTAGTCCATGAACTTTAAAAGTGGTTTTTATATATGTTTTCTTTACCTATGTCAATGTGGCTACTTGTCCTAAGTTCTCACACTTCTCTGTTAATGGAGAACAGGATCATATGGTCTACAGGTTCACAAGTGTTCAAGCGATTTTCCTTGTGCTAGTGGTTTTTATATATGTTTTTCTTTACCTATGCCAATGTGGCCACTTGTACTAAGTTCTCACACTTCTCTGTTAATGGAGAACAGAATCATATGGTCTACAGGTTCACAAGTGTTCAAGCGATTTTCCTTGTCCTCTCCTGTTATCAAGGTATTTCTTCCTTACATAACTTGCAATGCTTTTGGAAATTTTCACGTATAGAAGCATTTTGGAGAAACATATATGTAGTTCTCATTTGTGTCACTAAACACTTGCAACATCATCTTCATGCTTAGAAGATTCCATTTCCCTTGACTGGCATTTTTATACGTGTGATAGGTATGTTGGTGTCGTCTTGGTGATGCTTCTGAAGCCCAACTTTGTATATTACAAACTGACACTTTAACAATATACACCATATCTGGTAAGTGGATTGAGGTCTTGATTTTGCAATTTACTATATGGTTAACCATGCAACTTGAATATTAATTTTACAAGAGTTTGGTCCTTTTAAACCCTATTGCTTTTAGCTCAAATATTTTCCTTTTGTACTCAAAATTGCTTTCTCCTTTCCTTCTTCCACTCTTCTTATTACTATATTTATCCATTTGCTTATTCAACAGGTGAAGTGGTATCAGTGCTACTACCTTGCATCATCAACTCAATGTGGCCCCTTCCATTTGGCTTACTGCTCCAGCCTGCAGCTGAAAGAATCACACAAACTCCCTTCTTGTCCTCAAGCTCTTTTTCTAGTGCATCTGATGTATCCTGTGCTAGGAATGAAAGTAGACATTATCACAACATAAGGTTTTTAGGTTCCAGTGAACGTATTATAAAAGGAGATACTATTACAGCATCCTCACACCTAATATTGAAGGATCTGTTGGAAGATCCGGAGGTAATTCCATAGCTATGTGCATCACGTTGATTAATGGGTAATCAGGTTCTTTGCTATCAACTTTAAGTGGTTACAATTTTGTGATTTTAGTAGGTTATCATCATTGAATAAGTTGTTTTTCAAATTTTCTCTTTAAAATTCCACTCTTGTGGGTTGGGTGTAGGAATCATGTCATGTGTATAACTACTGCATATGTGTTTTATGCTAAAGCTCTTTGTTAATTGGTGGTTTCTTTTAGCCAACTTACTTTGAAGAAAGAGGGAAATTGAGCACAATGAAGGATTTTGATGAAAGAACTATCTGGACTAGTGACCAGATTCCTCTGATGGCAACATATAATAGAGGTTTTTCATTTTTCTTCCACTTGGTGATTACATGATCTTTCCTTTTCACTCTCCTAGGTGGTATGACCATGCCACTTCATATTTCAGGGAAGATGCAACATTCAGTATGGGTTGCTAAAATCATTAGCCCCATCTCTGAAGGGATGAATTCTCATTTAACTCATGCAGTTCCTGCTGGTTTATTAGCCAAACGATTCTCCTTTCGTAGAATATGGCAGGGGAAGGGTTCTGAGAGAGCAGCTTCTGAGGTGCCTTTTATCAATTAGATTTTTTAATGATGGTAATTATTTTATTTGTACATTCGTTGAACCTCCTTGTTTCACATGCTGATTCAGGTTTTTATTGCAACTGATGATGATGCATCTCCTGTAATTTGCTTTCTTCTTCGAGAACAGAAAAAGTTGTTATCTGTAGGCCTTCAAAGGCTTGAAATAAATAACGAAATTATCTTTGATGTTAAACCCGAGATGAGTTGGAGTATACCCGCTATTGCAGCTGCACCAGTGACTGTAACGCGTCCTTGGTAGATCTACAATTTCATTTTGTTTTTATTATGTTAGACTTCCCTCTTATTCTTCATCAATCATCTTACATATTTCATTTTTTTCCCCTTCTTCTCTTA
This sequence comes from Erythroxylum ulei, assembly GCA_027564395.1. Lineage (NCBI taxonomy): Eukaryota > Viridiplantae > Streptophyta > Magnoliopsida > Malpighiales > Erythroxylaceae > Erythroxylum > Erythroxylum ulei. The sequence goes on along the minus strand of JANITX010000210.1, from coordinate 37,323,698 downwards.
CTAGTGTCAAAGTTGGATCTCTGCCCTACATGGACATTATCGTCTTGGCTTCGGACAGCAATCTTCTTCTTTATGTATGTTGCATGTTGCATGAACTTGTGCTTTAAGCCATTGAGCATGCTTTAGTGTATTGATTCATTTGTATACATGTGCATATAACCTTTATATAGGCATTCTAGTTACCCTTCTATTTGAGTTTGAAAAACTTGGAAAGTGGGACAAGGAAAAGACCGAATCTAATTTAGTTGGTGGGTATTCCAAACTTATTTTTTCCTTGTTTAAATGATCTTGTAAATTTATATGTATATAAAAGTGGAAAGAGTGTGTTCTAATTTTGAATGCTTGTTAATTACTATGAATTCGATCTTACTTTATGGTTTATCTTTTGTTTTTTTGAGCTGCTTTGTCACGTTTGACTTCTATATGTATTCTTCCTTGAGGTATCCTTTGCTAAAATGGAAACCACTTTACTAATGACAGGCATATGCTACAATTTTCATTCGGTTTACTTCTCCCTCACATAATCTATAATTTGCTTTATGATGCAATTTTCACATTCCATGCTTTGCATTTATTGCCTGTCAATCTTTTGACTATCTTTATCTCTCTTTTCAAAATGATAAAAGGTTATGTTCAAATTCTTCTATTTCTAACCACTTAGATTTGGCTAAAGATAGTAATTAACATGTGTCATACTTCAGTCAGGGAAACAATGCCTATGCAAGTATTTACTGCCTTCTTATTTGGGAAGAGATCATTTGTCACATAACTTGGAGGTTCAAGAGACCATGTCTATTCCTTATGAATCAAAGATTTTAGGACTGGCTGATGCTGTGGAGGGACGTATAAATTTGATCATGAACAACGGGAAAGTATGATATGTTTAAGCCTTGGCATTGCTTGATTTGATTTGATTTTGAGTTGTCTTCAATTATTTTTTTTATCTATTTTATATCACAGGTCTTAGTAGTTTCCTGTTGTCTTAGAATGAACAAAGCTGAGAAAAAATAATAAGGCCACTGACTTTGCGTGATTTGGTCTAAAGTTGAAGATGATTTCATATTGTTAATAATTTTGTTAGATGATGCGATGTAGTTGCAAGATCGTTACTTTGTTTATCATAACTGTGGCTAATTCTTTTAACATATTTCTAGATGTATCGATGCATTTTGCGAAGAAGCCCTTCATCTTTACTGGTGAATGATTGCATTGCAGTTATGTCTGATGGGCTTGGTTCCACTTTGTACAATCATTTCCTTCTTCTTCTCTGGGGAAATAGTGATTCTGAATATCTATCAGGAGTGGATGCAGGTGTTGATTTTGAGTGGGATTCGTTTTCCAATGCTATACTCAGAATTTGTGAGAATCACTGTTCTAAGTCTAGGAAGTGCTCTAGTTCACAGGAGTTTTCATCTTGGGATTTCCTAATCAACAGCAAATATCATGATGCCTACAGAAAACGAAATTGTATAGGTTTCGCATCTTCTGAGGCATCATTTGATGAGGGGAAGATGAGAGTAGATGTTGAGTGTAAAAGAAGTTCAAAAAATTCATTTTACTTTCATTTGTTGGAGAAGAGTTTGGTTTCTTTGCATGCATTGTATGAAAGTCTGAAATTGGACAACCTTAGAAAGCGGTAAGTCTTCCATCTCTAGCATTTCTGTTTCTCTTTCTTACTTTGTTTTATGATAATTGTTCTTATTAAGTACTTGAGCTTAGATTGTATGACCTGTGTGCTTGATCTGTAAGTTGGCAACTTTCCTTCTAATTAAATGCAATGAGAATGATGATGGAGATTCATAAATATGTTAATGAATTAGGGTCAGGGATGTGCTCATTATGAATAGGGTAATGGCTGAAGTATGAGCAACTGTAAAATGAAAATACATTCATAAATTTACTACATCTCCCTCATATGTTATCCTTTATTCTGAGCTCATATAAACTTTTCTTTATATTGTCTTATTTTATCAACTCATTAAAATGTAACTTTATTTGTAGGGATTTGGAGCTTCTGGCAGTTCTTTTATGCAATATTGCCATGTCTCTTGGAGAAGGAAATTATTTGGATCATTATATTCGTGATTTTCCTATCCTCAAGCAATTCGGTGTTTGTATGACATCCATGTCCCTAAAATTTCCTCCTAGTTTATTCAGATGGCTCGAAAACTGTTTGCAACACGGTTGTAGTTCTGCTAATATAAGGGATCTTCCACCATTAATATATGATAATGAAAATTCAGTGAGCTGGGCACGGAAGGTAGTCTCCTTTTACACTTTATTATCTGGTGGTAAGCAGATTGGAAAGAAGCTAACATCTGGTGTATACTGTACCATTGCGACGGGAACGCATAATACTTGTGAGGAACTCACCATCCTGGCAATGGTTGGGGAGAAATTTGGACTGCAACAGCTTGACTCACTGCCTTGTGGTGTATCTCTCCCTTTAAGACATGTAAGTCACATATGTGTTTGGATATGCCTGATCAAATCAAGTTCAAGTATGTTGAAAACTTCGATTCCAAGAAGAACAAATATAAAAATCCTTATTGTATTATGTTCTCTGCCAGGCAAGGATCTATTTTAGAATGTTGTCTATTAAGTATATTTGAAACTGTATATAATGTTTTATTCCTATATGTTTTAAAATGATGCAGCTATCCTTGTATTCATTTGTTTTAAATGACAACCAATTTATTGTGTTATTAAAGTAGAGCAATGTCTCAGCCACTTGGATCATCAATGTCAGCTTTAACAATATGTTGATTCAAATGGCTCTTTCTATACATTGATTCTTTGTCCTATAAATATTCTTCTGCTCTATGTAGGCACTAGATACTTGTCGAGAATCTCCACCAAATGACTGGCCTCCTACTGCATATTTTCTTCTTGGTCGAGAAGATTTGGCTTTGTCACGTTTGACAAATGCTTGTGTTGTTGGTGAACCCAAAGCTCAGCATAAAACTAATTTTATATCCATGTCTACACCTTACATGCTACAGTTGCATCCAGTGACAATTCCGTCCACAGTTTCTGATCCATTAGGACTAGAAAGTGCCAAATTTGAGGATACTGATTCTGCTGATGGGTCCATGATGGATGGCATGGAACATATATTTAATTCTAGTACCCAGTTGAGATATGGTCGTGATTTAAGACTAAATGAGGTTTCTTTAATACTTTTTTATGTGTTCATAAACAATAACTATTTAGTCTATAATCGTTTGTGCAACTAATTGATATTCTATTGCTTGGTGTGTTTCTAGGTCAGACGCCTATTGTGCTCTTCTAGACCAGTTGCTGTTCAGACATCTGGTAATCCCAATGCCTCTGATCAGGAAATTCAACAGGTATAGTTTGAGCTTCTAATCTCATTTGAATGTGGTTGGATGTAAAATTGTGTTGGTTTTTTCCTCGTTAGAAGAAATGATATGTCCAAATGTCTATTAAAATTTTCTTTTAGTAGGCCCTATATATGTCACATGGTTTTGTGTTATATATTTCATGTTAAACAACATTGAAAATGCATTCTTCTTCTCCTCGTGGGGAAATGGGCGTAATTATTTGCTTTTAATATTTACCAATTTATACTTCCTAATCAAATGTATTATTCTTGTTTGCAATATTGATCTTTATTCATGTTCACTTTGGAGCTTCAAATTGTTTCCCCTTGCTTGAAAGTTTTTCAAAGAATCTTCAAGAGATCGTTTGATTTCACTTTTATTTTTCTGTTGTAATTTTTTAGTTTTATTTCTTTTTTCTAACAAACGAAGAAAAAAACTTATTTGGTTAATGTCAATGTAGTTATACTTTTACTACTGATAATAATTAAATATTAAATAAAATTTAGAAATAAATCAATTTTATGAACTAATCAAGTAAAATATTAGTAAAATTTTTTATTATATTTTATTAAAATAAATAGTTAAAATAAAAAAATTTAAAAATATATTTATTACATTTGAAATTTAAAATTTTGAAATAATTATATTATTAAAATATTATTCGTAATTTATATTAGTAACTGAAGTTAAATAATTGAATAATATATATTTAGTTAATAGTAAATCTGATTGTAAAAAATATGAAAATAGAAAATAAAAATTAATTTTTATATTTTTCATAAGTTATGAGATTGAAATAAACCAAAAAGATCAAACAAACGAGGTTTTTTTTGTACTATATTTGGAAACAAAAACAGAAAACTAAAAATCAAAGTAGAAACAAGCAGACCTCAACTACCTAGGTATTTACATCCTTTAGACAAAAGAACCGAAGAGAATATCATACATCTGAATAGTGCTTTCCCATTATTCTATGTGACTACCTTCCATGTGTGTGCTAGTTGTTTATCTTCACCTTGAAGATATAATTAGTTATTGTTGGGACTATATATTTCTTCTGTTCTTTTTGGCCCTGAAGGCTCAGCTATGGCATTTGGCACAAAGGACCACAGCTCTTCCTGTTGGCCGTGGAGCATTTACTTTGGCAACCATATCTACTCTCTTAACTGAGGTACTACTTATCTCTCAAGTGTATTATTTATGTTGTAGTTTTCATGTTTTCTTTTATGTTATAGCTTGGCTAAAGATGCATCTTTGTTACTTAAATAATATTTGCTTGAACTTTTGCAGGCCTTTACTGTCCCAAAACTTGTTTTAGTTGGTCGCTTGCCTGCCCAGCAAAATGCAACTGTATGTTCATAATATCCAAGCAACATGTTTATGAATTTTTACTATTCAAATAGGTTTTAAAATTTTTCAACTATATGCCATGATCTTATAAATAAGTGTTGATCAGTTTCTCATTATGGAACCCAATTATAGTTCTTTTTGCTTTCCCACAAAACTTTTCAGAAATTTTGTTATATAGAAGTAGACTTTGATGTGTTTAAACATATAGTTTGTTTGCCCATACCTGGCTGTTTGAACCTTTTCAATGGAAAAAGTCATCTTCACCAATTTATTGTAAGCTTCAGGTGTTCTATCTTGGACAACTTATTTAGGACTGTTTGCCCTTACTCTTCTTCAGTTTTATATATTTCTCCCTTTCGTTTTTGGTAGGTTAATTTGGACCCCAATATTAGGAATATACAAGAACTTAAGTTGTGGCCTGAGTTTCACAATGCTGTTGCTGCTGGACTGAGGTTGGCACCATTACAGGTTTTATCTCTCAAACGAACATTTTGTGAATCTTGCAGCTCCAATAGATTACTTGTTTTATCACTCCTTTTATGTTTTACCTTTTCGTTCTTCCTACTGTTTTTATAATCTTGCTAACCTCAATACTATTTTCTTGATGGTATGAACTTTTTGACCCTTGAGCAGCAAACAGTATCAAGAACATGGATACAGTACAATAAACCTAAACAGCCAAATGTTACCCATGCCGGACTTCTCCTTGCTTTAGGATTGCATGGATATCTTCATGTTTTAGTCATTAGTGATATATATACCTATTTGACACAGGTTGGGCCCCTTGATAAATTTATCATAATGCATTCACTCTTCCTTCTCAATCTTTAAATTGGTGTTTTGCTATGTCATTGGAAAAGAAAAATGCTAAATTGAAATTTAGTTTCATAAAGGTGTCATACCCTGAAATTGATTTGCTCATTAATCACTTGAATTATCATAATTGAAAGTTAAACTATTTTTTCTTTAGAAATCCTAAAGTCTAAAATATCTTTCTATCTATATTCTCATTCTACATTATTCATATTATGTTACTCTTCCTCTGCATCTTTTACTAATTGGTGTTTTTCTCCAACTGTTTCTTTTATTCCCTTCTCTAGGAACATGAAAGCACTACTGTGGGATTAATGCTTGGCTTGGCAGCTTCATATAAAGGGACTATGCAACCAGCAATATCTAAGGTACCCCAATTCTCTTTATCAACTGGTCATGTGTCTAGGTAAGTCTTGCTGGCAATATTTAACTGCAATTTTAAATCTCAAACAGAAAAGATGCATTCCAATTTGTGATCATGCAAAATTTGTTTTCTTGAAACAATAATCTGTATTCAATATCATGTTCAGTGGGTTGTTAATTCATATGCGCTCCATACTTCTTAGAGCATATCGAATTTGAAACAGAAACAAGTCAGGAATGAAAAATGACTTGCTCAATTCTTCATTATACTCATAGGTATATATATATACATGTTTCCTAAGACAAATAAAGAAAACTACTCTGTACCTTCCTAAAATACTACTGCTACAACTGTTTGTAGACAGCTGCTAGAGTTGACTATAATCTACAATTATAACAGAAATACATTGCTAAATAACAGATCACAATCTGTTATTGTATGTGATTCCTTTGTTGACTTTCCATGGTTTATCCATTGCCCTTGGTAAATACTTCAGCTTCTTGTTTTATTGTAGGTAAGCGACTGAGCTTTACCCATCCATCTTCATTTCTCTTTTTATGAAATTTCAGTCAATTCTTACATGTTTCATATGATCATGTTGTGTGTGTTAATAGTGCTTATAGCTGACTTGCTATCAGCACTGCTAGGGTTTTGTATTTGAGAAACCCTAATTGCATTTTGGAATAGAATTTGGGGACAGAAATTGGGAAACAAAAGAAGAATGGAGAATTTAGTTATTCATTATTCATTTTCCCCATTCGTTACAATGATTTAATTAAAACAATAATAGCCATTACCTAGGGACGAATGAAATTATTTTGTGCCCCTAAGTCTCGTTCCTAACTCGAACGATGTCATTCCTTACTCATCAACTCTAGCCTTCTGCTCATCTCTTCTTCCTCATATTCCTCTTTTATTCTTCTCTTGTAACAAACACTGCATCCAAATGTTATTTAGCGGGTGAATGTGTAACTTTGAGTCACAATAGTTACAAACATAAGCAATATCTGGAGGAGTAAGTGAATGATAAGTAAGTTTTCCAACCAGCCTCTAGTATATTCCTTTGTGCAGTAATTTATTGCTTCAATTTCTTCGCACTTTATTTCCTCCCAACAGTGTCCCAGTATTATTACATCATAACATCCCGGTTTCTTCTAAGAGATATAGATATATTTTCTTTGAGAGCTTACAATACCCTTTTTACTCCTAGCCACTTCCATATTTAGGAAATCCTTCATAGTACCAGAGTCCTTGACTTCAAATTCAAACCTTAATAACTGTTTTAGTTTTTCTATTTCTCCCAGTATCATCACCCGTGATATAGTCGACATCCCAATTAATATGGATTGCTTCCCACTAGCTTCAATGTTTGGTGAACAAAGTACAATTTGTTTGTCCTTGTCTATATCCAAATTGATTCAGAATAGAGCTAAATCTTTTGAACCAAGCCCTAGATGATGTAGGACAAATAGAAGAAATATTAACTAGTGGTTAGAACTCACAAAAATTAGGCATATGGCTGATATTAGGCTGCTGAAATATCAAATTTCAGGCCTGGATTTCAGCTTGGAATGCTGAAATTTCAAATTTGATATAGCTGGGTTTCTAGGATTTGATTGCCGAAAATTTAGTCTAGGATTTCAGGCTTTAATATGGCTATCATTTAGGGTTTTGGTTGCTGGAACTTTAGGTTGGAATTACTGGAATTTAGTGAGGAAGTGTTATGATATTTTTTTTTGGGGACGTTAGGTATGATGAAGAATAGGCAAAGAAGAACAGAGAGGGAGAGGATAACTAATTCATTCAGATTTTTGTTACTTACTACAGTTGTTATAACGGCTAATAAACAATACTAGGAGCCATACGGTGATGGCACGAGGTTCATCTAAAGTTTGTTACAACTGTTACAAGTACGGTACGTTTCCATTTTATTTACTTAGTTCTTCGACGTCGTTCTTCCTCTTCTTTCTTGTCTGCTACATACTTCAACGTCGTTCTTCTTCTTCTTTACTGACTGTTATGTATTACGATTATTATTTGTAACAGGAAGACAAACAACTGTGGGTAGAATCTAGGAATCACTCATAATGTCTAAGAATCACTCTTGGAAGAAAGTGTCACGCCTTCTAATTGAAAACTCAGATTTGTAGAAAAAAATTCAGGATATATTATTGAAGGGAAAGTACACATATTTATTAATCTTTCTAATTGAAAAATCAGATTTGTAGAAAAAAATTCAGGATATATTATTGAAGGGAAAGGACACATATTTATAGATTAATTCTTAGAACCTTATTCTAGTAGGAAAGGGTTCCTGATAAATTTAAATCTTATCCTAATAAAATTTGTATAAGTCCTAAACATCTAGGATAGAATATCTAAAACTAGAATAACATATTTAATTTACTGCTACTTCCTATTTAATAAGCAATATTAACATAATCTAAATTTCAGCCCTTGTTGTCTTTACTGTCAACTCATCCCACCAAATAAAAGCTTGTGGATGAGTATTTTTTTTTCTTTTATTTCTTTTACAGACTTTAAGTTCTTTCGCATCACTAGGCGACTGTTTGAGACTTTGAGTACATACAGAGATATTTTTAGCTTATACACCTTTCTAGCCTGTATTTCTCCGTCAAAAGTATACCTTAGTTGATTTTTCAACATAATTCTTTGTTTTGGGCATTTACATTATATGTTTTCTCTCCCATTGGGAGCCATTTAATTTTGTCAAGTATTCTTCTGCACATATGCATTCTCATTGCTTTTATGAAGTTGAATAACTTGCAATTTTTTGTGTCAGTGTCTATATTTTCATGTTCCTACACGGCATTCTTCTGCATATGCAGAGTTGGAGTTACCAACCCTTCTTCAGGTATCATTCTTCAGGTTACTGCAATTGTCTTACTATAGAAACTTGTTTCCAATGTAATTTGGATGTGTATAGTTTCTTTTTGTCTTTTGATTTAGAAAACTGGAGAATAACTATTTTATATTGAGGACACTTACTGATACATTTTTAGATTTTTTATTCATGTATAAAGGCATGTATATCGTTTATTTTTCAATAGTTTGAAGCTTAGTAGATGTTTTATTCCGGTATAAGCTGATTTTGCATGAAACACACAGTATGAGTATTGGTCTCTACAGTAGTGTTGACAACTATAATAGTTCCAAGAGTAGCTGTTTCATGCACTAGTTATCTGATTAACCCCAGCACTGATAGATGATTATAGAATGATTATAAACCAATCCTTCTGGTATTCACTTCTGACTTTATACTATCCTCCATTGTTGTTCCAGTCAACAGCACTGGTGTCTTTAGGGCTTCTTTATGAAGGATCAGTGCACCCACAGACAATGAAGATTGTTTTGGTAAACTGCTTACACATCACTGCTTTTAGATTCCCTTGATTATAATTTTTAATATCTATGCTATTGTCTTCAAATTTTATTGCTAGATACCATGAAATTTTAGCTGATGAAATGCAACAGATTATTTATTCTTTGTTGGCTTCCTGTTGTCTGGCAAAACTATTTGCTTATCACATTCTAGTATTTCAAGAAAACTAATTGTTACATCTAAGATAATCCAAGTATATTGTGCTTCCTATTTTATGGTTATTGTGGCTTTGGCCATGGTAAATTAGTGCTTTAAAATGGAATATATGTCAGTCTGCACCTTTAACTGCTTTTTGCATTCAGTGCTTGTGGCCGATTCCCTGATAATCTGGTATTAGGTAGATGTATTCTTCCCATTTCAAATAATATATTTTTTTTCCGTCTATAAGCATATTTCTCTGAGATCTGCTTTCAACACAATTAGCTGATTCTACTATAATAAAAATTACCATGCTATAGATTGTGCTTCATTATTTCACTGCTATATGTATATATTGATGCCTAGATACAGAAAGTTGCTATCACAGGGTGAGATAGGTCGTAGAAGTGGAGGTGATAATGTACTTGAAAGGGAGGGATATGCTGTTTCTGCAGGTTTTGCATTGGGTCTTCTTGCATTGGGTAAGAATGTGTCCGTGCTTATGTTGCTGATTGTGGAAAAGCTCATCTTCCCTAACATTTTCTTATGCTACTTAAGGTCGAGGAGAAGATGCACTTGGTGTTGTGGACAGTTTGGTTGATCGATTATTTCATTACATTGGTGGCAAGGAAATTCATAGTGTATGTTGTTGAAATCTGTCCTGAATATATGTTACTTTCCCCCCAATTTCCCTGTGAACATGGAACAATTAGAATGGGTCATATTGGTCATTTTATTATGGAATTCTAGGTTTACTGTTTCAATGTTTGTGAATAACCCTTTTTTATATTTTCATTATCAGGAAAGACCCCTTTTCATGACACCATCAATGGATGATTATAATCGTGGTGCTGGGCAGGTCATTTCAGCTTCCTGTGACACAAAATTTAATTAATTCAATCTATTATATTAAGCACATGATTCTGTTGTGCTATAGATGATGGATGGAACCACAGTCAATGTTGATGTCACTGCTCCTGGAGCCATAATTTCTCTGGCATTGATGTTTCTAAAGGTAATTTTTGTTTTTGTTTGAAAGGGAAATGTATCACTTCAGTTTGCTCAAACATAATCACTACATTATTCTATCCTGTAAGCACATTATTCTGAATCTATTTGTATTCCTTGGACCTGTATCAAAATCTTATCATTTCCTTCTGTCTTGTACAGACTGAATCAGAGACAATTGTATCAAGGCTTCCTCTTCCACAGACCAACTTTGATTTGCAATACGTGAGGCCTCACTTCATAATGCTCTGCATCATTGCCAAGAATCTGATAATGTGGAGCAGGTAATACTAGTTTTTGGATATTTTTCATTAATAAACTTAACTTTATGCATGATCTTTAGTTCTAGTGTGTGAAATTTTCTATTTAGGATCCACCCCTCCAAAGACTGGATCGAAAGCCAGATTCCTGAGATCATTAAAACAGGTATAAATAGAGTTGGTGATGATAATTATGATTTTGATGAGATCGAAGCAGAAACTTTTGTCCAGGCATATGTTAATATAGTTGCTGGAGCTTGCATATCTCTTGGTAAGTAATCCTTGTTCATAACATGCATTCTTTCAAGTTGTTTTTCCTTTTTGTCAAAATTGACCTTACTTCAGCTTTTTTCTACACTGAGCTTTCAATCATTGTAAGATCTAAGATTGATGAAATTTCAATAAAGGTGGGTGGCTGTACATAAAATTGTAGGGCTTGAATAGTTAAAGACCAAAATCAACTATGAAGGTAGATATAAATTTCAAGAATTATTTGTAACTTTATTTTCTACATTTTTTCCCAAATTTGGTGTTTCTTTACGGCAGGTTTAAGGTTTGCTGGTACTAAGGATGGGAATGCCCAGGAATTACTGTATCAATATGCTATTTATTTTCTAAATGAGGTAAATTCAGCATGTTTTTAGGTTTTGATTTGATACCTTGTTAGTTTGCAGTTGACTTTTAACTTGCATGTTTGCAGATCAAACCTGTTTCTACTCCGTGTGGAATATCCACCTTACCTAGGGGCTTGTCTCACTATGTCGATCGTGGCACATTAGAAATATGCCTCCATCTCATTGTTCTTTCCTTGTCTGTGGTGGGTGGAGTTTAATCCTTGCTATAATTTCTGAGTTATCTTAAACAGTAGTTATAAGTAATTGCAACTTTAACTTAGTTATAATAACCTTCCTGGGAGAGCAGGTCATGGCTGGATCTGGGCATCTACAAACTCTTCGCTTATTTAGATATCTCAGAAGTCGTAATTCTGCTGATGGGAATGCTAGTTATGGTATTCAGATGGCTGTAAGTCACCCACCATCAATAGAGATTTGCCATTGCTTCCACTTGTCATCACTCTTTTCTATCAGACTCTAGATGCAAATTGTTTGCTAACTTCTATCTATTTTTAAATTTGTAAATACTTGGAATCTTGTGTTTGTTGGCAAGCTACTTCTTTGCTACATAGGCCTGCTATAATATCTCAGCTCATAGCTCAGATGGTACAAGTTCCCGCTCTTGAAAGACAGACTTGATTTTGAGCCCCATTCATATCCAAAAAAATTGTATATCTAATCCTGTTATTTTATCCGACTGTTTAAGGGTGTAAGTAAGGTTGGTTACTTTTGTTTCAGATAGAAATCCTGTGGCACTTGGTCTTAGATGAAAATTACTTTCAGCTGATGGCTTATCTTGTTTGAATACCTAAAGTAAAATATGACTTTTTGGCTCTGGCTTTTTGAAGATTGGCTTTTACATGTGTCATAGTTATTGCTAGACAATAGTGATTTGAATTTTCTTGAGCTAAAGGAAGTTACTTTTGAACATTTTCCTTTGTGATAGAGCTCGATAGGATAACTATTCTACTGGTATCAGCTTTACTGTCTGTTTTACATAGACAGTTTTTCACATATTGATATTCATTATACATACAAATTCTGTGAATAAATAGGTTAGCCTGGCAATTGGATTTCTGTTTCTTGGGGGAGGGATGCGGACATTTTCCACAAGCAACAGTTCTATAGCTGCTTTGTTAATCACTCTTTACCCGCGGTTGCCTACTGGACCAAATGACAATCGTTGCCATCTTCAGGTAAATGAAAAAAGCAGCTCCCATTTTGATATTCATCAACCTTATAATATGCTACAGTTTTGAGAAAAAGTTAAATCATTGTTTCTGCTCATCTTTTGTTAGTTTCTGCAGTAATTTTTGCTCTACTGCATTTAATCCTTCCATTGTGGTTGATTAATTTTATCTTTTAGAATGCAATTTAGTGTGAAGAATCCAACTCTTCTGAAGCAAGTAAACCAGGTGATGAATTGCTAACATAAACAGACTAAATTCAGTTTTTTAATTGACTGGTTTTTACAAGAGTCAGATATGTATAGACAGCCTTCAGATCTTAAGCAGTCTTGCTTGCCTGCCCTTTCCTGCCAGGCCCCACCCTCCATGCCTAAATCTCATAGACTGCCTGGTCCTGTTTGGTGTACACTCTCCACTACCCATTTTGTGTTGTGTGTATTAATCACCATCAAGTGTGTGCTATTATAGGTGTTAAGTTGCTCCCTACCAACAACAGACTACTTGAGCTATTGTGGTGTTACACTTGCAATTTTAGGCATTCCTTGAAGTTCTTCAGACCATCAGGACGAAAATCCTATTTGAGTTATACATCACATGAACTTTTTACAGAAGTTTTAAATATACATTCTTGTGCACTGCTAATGGAGTTCATTTTCAGGCATTTAGACACTTGTATGTCCTCGCAACAGAGGCTCGCTGGATTCAGACTGTTGATGTTGACAGTAATCTGCCTGTCTATGCCCCTCTAGAAGTGACAATTAGGGAAAGTGATCATTATTCAGAAACAAGTTTTTGTGAAGTTACCCCTTGCAATTTGCCAGAACGTGCTGTTGTAAGCCGCACTTATACATTCAGAGTTATACATAATGCTTATAATCATTTGTCTCTCATGGGGATCTTTAAAAATACTTTATTTCTTTTTCTGTAAACCCTGGTGCATAGCTATAACAGGCATGCTTGCTAGAATATATGAACAGCTTAATCAAAGGATTCATGATTGACATGGAGTCCAAGATAGGCATATAGTATCTTAGGTCTGCCGTAGTAGCTTGTCTCTGAGGCTTATCAATTTTTTCACGTGATATTTGCAGTTGTAGAGTGTATGCTGAAAGTAGTTTAGGCTCATGGATCTTTTTCATGTAATATTTGCAGTTGAAGACTATATGTGTTTGTGGACCACGCTATTGGTCTCTAGTTATCGAACTTTCACCTGAAGGTTAGAGGATCCTATAGTGTTAATTTTATACTTTTCTGAAATCTTACAGTAAATTCCTGCAATTTACTGACAGATAAACCTTGGTGGAGTTACGGGGACAAGAATGACCCATTCAATTCTGGTATTCTCTACGTCAAAAGAAAGATTGGAGCTTGTTCATATGTAGATGATCCAATAGGGTGCCAATCACTACTGTCACGAGCAATGCACAAGGTAATATTTGGATTGTAATGTCTCTCTAGTTCATTGTTTTCTTTGTCCATGAACAACTATTAAAAATATGTTTTTTTCCCCTATGTTTCAGGTATTTGGTTTAACAAAATCGTCTGATTTAAAAGCCAGTAACCTTAGCAGTACTAGTTCTGTTAATATTGATCAGTTGGTCAATACATTCTCTTCTGATCCTAGCCTAATAGCATTTGCGCAAGTTTTCTGTGATTCTTCGTGGAGTGGCAAGTAAGCATCCTGATCTTGAATCAATTAGTAATGTTCTCTTGAAATTGATCCATAACGTCTGATACCTTTTGGAATTTGTTTGATTCTTGGTGGAGCCTATTTCTCAATCTGGTTGGGTGATACATCTCATCTTGTGTTATGTCCGTTTGGTTAGATGCCTTTTTTTTTTTTCTCTGTAGGTTTTAGTCTAATAAGTGCATAGGAGGTGGAGACCCGTAGGAGTCCTTAATTTGATTCTCTAATTTAGTGGTTTCATAGGGGATTCTGTCTTGCGATTATGTATGCATTATAGAATCTGTCCTCAGACTTTGATTTGTTGGACCAACAGCAAGTTATTGCATTTCAGTCTATATTTCATTTAATAGCGTTTAATTTGATAAATATAATGTCAGCAAAGCTAAAGATTTATTTCTTGAGAAAAAAGACAAGAGACCACGATTGTGAAAAATGTCTCAGTTTATTTTTGTGGAAACAATAAGTAGATCTCATGTACCTTGGTTTATTATTACTAACTATGGAAGGTGTTTTTCAGATTTGACAATGATTTTCAGGAATTTTGCTTGCAAGTATTATTTGAGTGCATTAGCAAAGACAGACCAGCTCTTTTACAGGTAATGATACTTTTGTCAATTTTTGTTCTGATTCCTTTTGGTCCCATTAACATGTTCTTTTACCAAATTGGTTCAATTGAAACTGATGAGATCTTATATCCACATTCTGTTATGTGTTTGTTTATTTCAAAGCATGTGCATGAATGTGTTTTTAAGTGTTTTTGCATTGATTTAGCTTCTTATTGTTAGTTGGTATATATTGCATCTCCAGTCACTTCTGTTTGTAGCAGCAGTTAAGGCCATTTATCAATGTCTGTGCAGGTCTATTTGTCTTTATATACCACCATTTGTTCAATGGCGGAGCAAGTAACGAATGGCACTTCCATTTTAGGCGATTCCCTTGCAATTTACAATTTAAAGGTACATTTCTAATGCTTCATTCTAAAAGTGGGGTATACTCTTCATAGATCAATAGTGTCTGGAAAGTGATATTTGTAAACAACAGAATTCTTGTGCTGTATAATGATGGCATATTATTCTGCATGACATAATAACAAAAAATTTTCTTCCCATAGCATTTTTCTTGTCTAGTTGTCACAGTACAGGTGGTAGCCTACTATTCATTTGCTTCCATTAGAAATGGAATTACTAAAGGGTTGACATGACAACAGCAAGAATCTTCTGCAATGATACTAACTGGTGGATGTCATCATGCTACTTAATTGGTAAACTAAGGCAATAAATAAATTGTAGCTGGATTAGCATTGAGATACGTAGTTGTTTCATGTTTTCTGGCTTTGATTTTGTTTCATTTTGAACACAATTCATATGCTCAGATGCTCATAGTTCCAGGTGAATAGGAGCCAGTCAATAGTTAGTTAACATCGCTATTTTACAAGGATGTTGGTAAAATAGTTGTTGCAGTCTTCGGACTTGTGAATGGTAACATTATTATATTGTCTTGGCAGCTTGCATTGACATACAATGAAGCTCTTCTAAGTGGAAGGTTGACAACTTTGAGAGGTGGCATTGTGCAGTCTATTTTTTTAGGATCTCTGAGAAAGAGGGTAGATGAACTATTTAGAAATTTTGATGGATTGAAAAATGCTCTTTCCAACTACTTGAATTCTGGGAGATGGCCTGATGATGGAGCTCAAGAACATGAGAGTACAGTGATCCTCTCATGGTATCTTCAGTGGTTTGGGGTACCAACTTCTTCTGTAGTTAAGACAGCTATGAAGAAAATCAAGCCCAAGCCCTGGTCACCTTCTTGTGTTCCCTTGTTGCATTTGTTGTTGCCGAGCACTCATGTTGATTCCATTGTTGAGATTGATAAATTGCTGAATCATTCATAGTGAGATGTTGGGCATGAAGAATGGCCTTAGGAAAAAAGCAATGTTACCAGACGTAGTACTTTCTATATTGCTTAGTAGCCTGTAGGAACCTGCTCCCTTGAAAAAGTTCTTTAGGTGACCTGAAAACAAATGGCGGGGTTGTAAAGCAAACATTTTGTAGCAATTGAAGTTTGGAGAAAGCGGAATCCGTTTTCTTGCTTCCAGAGATCATATTGGTAAACATCTACATCGGCCTTGAAACACGGCCCCACTCAAAATCCTGTTGACAATGCTGCTTTGTCTGTTAATATTTTTAAGGTAAATGTAAATTATGTGATTTTTTTTATATTTAACATTTAAGTACAACGTGATTTTCCTACCAGTTCAAGTTCTAATGAAGCTAGTTTGGGACCAATTCAACCTGAACCGTGTCAACCTACTTGAGCTGTGGTTGAGTCAAGTTGGGCTAAAAAATTTAGAGCGCCGCTTGGAGTTCAGATACGTTCGAACCTGAGCTTTCCATATCGTCTTCCTCTTTTACACCCCAAGTAAAACATAAGTGCCTAATAATTTGAAGGCCAACATGGCGGGAGGGTTTGCTTGTACATGCTAAAAAGTAATTTTTTTGCTTTGAGGATATTTTAAAGCTGGTATTTATCTACATATAGTTGCATTACAATTTACTGGCTTCGTGTTTAAAATTGGTAGTTTCGTTGCTCAATCATGTATATTTTCATAATTATAAAGTGACACAATGAAATTCAGCTTTTTACAAATGCTGTGCTAAGGATAAGGAAGCTTGAAGTTAGTGTTGCTGTATCATGATGCGTGCACAGAGCATCCCATTCTCAAGTATCAGGTAGTTCAGATAGATGCCAGTGAAGACAATATGCATATGCTGCTGAATCAGATTTCTACTCCATTTTAAATAGTTTACCATCGTGAGCTGTGTAGACAGCATGTACGTCTTTCCTGTATTCTGAATTGGTTGTTATATTGAGGAAGTAGACTTGAATTTTCCTAGATTGGATGACATTTATCGCAACTGTGAAAACTGTGCTTGCAACCAATGGTCTGGTAATGTCAAATTGCCATTGTCCTCTTGGCACACTTAGTTGCATCCAGATCATTAGTCTGAGCTCCTACACATGCCACGACTAGTGTAAGAATTTGCCATTGCTTATGACCACAAAACGCAGTTGCTATTTCGTCGTCTTTCTATGTTCAGACCCTACATGCAGTTGCTAGGATCTGGTTCTCAATTGTACGTTGGCTTGTTCACGGTTTTACCATGTTTTGGGGGCTCGGGAGTCGGGAGATATCAAAATGTGCTTGTCCCATTTTGGGCATAAACACGAGAAAGAGTTACTGGACTCTATGCCCGAGACGTTGAGGAAGCGCGCTCTACTGTAGAGGATGGTTCTACTAGGATCAACATTATCCTTCTGGTTAAAAAAAATTAACTTAGTTGGCTAATTTAATCATAAAAGTTCTGAATTATTTATTTTTTTAGTTTAATTTTTAATTTTTTGATTTATTTATTTTAATAATTCTTATTATTAAAAATTTATTAATTTGTTAATTAATTGATCAATTTTTTATAAATTAAAACAAAAATTTTTTTATATGCTATAACGGGAACTTTACACCCTCACACGATGCAGATGGAAGGTTTTATAAACGATCAAACGCCCCTTGCGAGAATTCGACGGCCTTTTAAGGAATGGTTTGTATATAAAAATATTATATATTAGTTCAAAAAATTTAAAATAATCCTGTCCTAAGAATTGTACTAAAAAATAAACATTTTACGAAATGTCTATAGGATTAGACATTTATTAGAAATTAATATTTAATTCGATTGATTCCAGTGCAATATTAAAAATATAAAATATTTAGTTCTTAAATGGATCCGATTGAAGATAACGATTTTTGCTTGCTCCACTGGCACTGTCAATAAGTTTGGTCCCATCAAAGAAAAAATATATATTTCTATGTGGACTGAAATTTTTGGAAAAATGTGGACACCTGACGTGATTTCCTTTGTCGGCGGGTGCTTCCATAATGCAGTTTCAATTGTCGGTGCGGCCAGAAGCTAAAACTGATCTAATCTAATGTTCTCATTAACACCACCAAGGGACAATTTCTGAAACAAGAAACAAACGGCTCTTTTCCTTCATCAATCTTTACAGACTATAACGCTACTCCCCTTAATAGAACCTTTCGTACGGTCAAGACCCCAGTCACTTTTTTTTTTCTTTTTTAAATTTTGTTTCTAAATGAAAATTTTATATAGTCGGAAGTTAAAAGCAAAATTGGAAAAGTAAAATTGTCACGAGAGAGAGCTGATACGTGTATAGAGCAATTCATTCCAGGTATCAGGCAAACCCGGTAAGCACCAGTGCAGGCAATCAGCATTCTTGGCACGAATAAACTTTTGGTCCGGCGAAAGTAACTTGGAGTCGACGTCCTTGTATAATGAAACATGTGCATCTTTCCGGTATTCAGACAATGTTGTTATGTTCAGGAAGTTCACCGGTACTTTCATTGACCCCGTAACATTTACTGCTATGTTAAAAAGCTGGCGATTTGTGCCCACGTACACTGGTTTTGAGTTGTTCAGAATTGGGGTAGTCTCCATTGAGCATTTGATGCCATCAGGATTGCCCCAGTCCAAGCTCCTGTTCCATAACCATGTCAAAGGTTTAGAAACTGCGGGAAACAATTCAAGGATGGTCTGCATTGTCTTTGTTTGTTAAGTTAATCCCTTGAACCAACAAAATAACGGAAGTGAATGGTCAAGATTGTTGTACCTGACATGGGTTGGAGACATGCTATTGAAGAAAACATGGGTCTTTTTAGGATCAACATTTGCTTCTACCCACTTGGCCCATGTCCTCAAAGCTCTCTCATATGCAGCTGCCAATTCAATTTCATCGTATTCTAATTTCCCTTCTGATCGGCTTTATTTCCCCACCATTTTCAAACGGTAAAAAGAACAGTCAACTCACCTGGAAATGCGAAGAAATGACAGAAAACAGGGGGCCGAAATCATACTTACTATACTTTCGTATAAATAGACTTCATCCACCAAATGTAGGTGTCAAATATCAGGTACTCCACATTCTTCCAGTTTTCTCCATGTTTAGATATTGATTCAGCTGCGATTATGCGATCCCCTTGGCCACTCCTACCATCCAGAGAATCTGAATTGGACTGCACAAGAAACGGTGCCCAGTAGAACTCTATAGTCGCATTGTATTCCTGCACAATTAATATTGCAATATGAATGGGTAAGCGCAAGTAAAAGGTTAAGTTTAGCAAAGAATAACGAAATGTAATAGCCATTTCAGTTCCTAGTCCAGTATGTTAATCTACCCTGTGGCTGCTCTCAGACTTCACTACCCTCTGGGAATGGAATAAGGACAGTGAAAGCTTTAGTTATCTGAATTAGTTGAGAAACAACATGGCGTCTTGATTTGAGAGAGGAAGGAAATACCTCAGCTTTGAAGACGGTGAGAGAACTTGAATAGCTTGTTAAGCTCCTCTTGCTTGGAGGGATAGCATATTGAATCAAGCAGATCAGAGAAAGCCACTGTTGATGATTCAATGAATCCCCAACAAACATAAGCCTCTTTCCTTGAAGTTTTTCCATCAAAAGTTTTGCTTTGAACCTTTGCCCAGAAGCAGAAAACCATATTGAATCTCAGCCATATATATACTATTACCAAGCGTTGAGGAAACTAAAACTCTGGATTTGGGTTAAATCTAGTAACCACTGAAAAATATAAATGAACACATACTTGGGCAAGGAGCAGTCTCTAGGCTGCCATCTCCAGTTCTGATATACAGTATCCTTCCTTCCATTCCTAATGCAAGTCATTGATTCATGCAGAAACTCACAATCTTCTTCTATATACAAAGGACGGGTAAATCTGTCAAAGACCCAGTCTCCGGTGAAAATATCGCAGTTCTCTGGTGGCAATCCAACGTTTTCTTGTTCATTTTCCTTGCTATCCAGACCAACACCAATTGCTTTGCTGTTTTCTTTAGCCGATTGACTGCTGTGGTTGGATGGTTGATGTGAGATCTTTTGACGTCTTGAAAATGGGATTGATTTGAAGCTCATGCGGTCATCAAACATAGAACAAACTAGGAGAAAGATGGCAAGCAAGACCACGATTTGGAGGCCACTGGATCTATTGAAGAGACAACCCTGAGTTTTCATTTGTGTTTGCAGGAAATGTGTGGACGTACTGGTTAAAGTTAGAGGAGACCGTCATCTGCAGAAGTTGGTGACTTGAATTTAATGGATGCACACATCTTCTGTGTTATTGAATGCCAATCTATCATCTTCTTTTGTCTCTTTCCTAAGAGATTCACCACGACCCACATAACTCAATGTTATTTCATATTTAACATAATTTACTACTTTACAGCTAAGCCGTTGCACCCGTACATTAAAATAATCGGATCATAGAATAATTTGCTGTTTTATTCGTAATTAACTTGAAAGAAAACCTACTAACCCGAGTTTCCAAGATGGGAATCGCACAAAGTTCAAAGTTGCAGGAGGCTCCAAAACAACATGTTCGTGTGTTTTACTTGCACATGTTCGTGTGTTTCACCAACA
The DNA here is from genome assembly GCA_027564395.1 of Erythroxylum ulei. NCBI lineage: Eukaryota > Viridiplantae > Streptophyta > Magnoliopsida > Malpighiales > Erythroxylaceae > Erythroxylum > Erythroxylum ulei. Next base: position 37,303,027 of record JANITX010000210.1, on the reverse strand, counting down.
GACCAACAAGAAACTGTGCCATGGTACTAGCAACACAATCACAAACATCTTTTTCTTCTATTGTCCGAGAGTTTCACTCTGTTTATCCTTCACCGGTTACCAGCCTTTGAGCTACTGGTTGTCTTCTTACTTCGGTCGAGTGAGTTGAACTACTTCTTTGACTTCCAATTCGCTCAACCAATTCCTTCTGCTTACGAACTGGAAGGCCCACTCAAATAAATTATGGGAGGCTAGTTAACAGATCCAACAACCATTTTGCAACGGATCATATAAGATCTCTCTCTAACTCAACTCTTTTTTCTTAGCAATGATCTGTTATCTAGGTAGTTCGAATGGTTAAACCACCTCAACCGTTACTCTACACCGGTCCTTACCCCCGTCCCATAGTTGAAACTTAATAAACTTCCGTCCCTTCTATACGAAACTCACATCTGGTCACTAGACTCCATATTGTCCGAAATATGAGCTTGGAATCGTCCCTCCGAAATCGAATTGTGGCACTAGAAAATGACCAAACCCTCATCCTACTAGACAAGGAAAGGGGCCTGGGCCGAAGTAAGAGAGTCTCGGTAAGCATTCCTTTAGCAAGCGCTTACGCCCTTGCTTCTTACCGCTCCGTGGGAACATACTTTGATTATTCGTAGATCGGATCTTGCCGGGTTAAGGACTAAAACCAAGCATCTTTTGAGTCCCTTAATGGTATTCGTTGCACTTTCTTCCCCTAATAAACACGTTGCGTCGACTCTATTCGTCCTTTCGATTTTGAGAAAGCTAGAGCCAAAGACGTCTTTTTCGATGAAAGCGGAAAGGAAATGCCAGTTTTAGAGAAGACAATTAGAGATTGAAAGCGCTAAAGCCTGATTCTTTTAGTCTAGTCATCTTTGATAGATTTGGTGGGATAGTCAAACCAAGAAAGGCATGGAAGTCTTTGGCATTGCTTGGGATAAGTCAAGCTTGGATCGAGTTAAGTAAAGACTGATTATCCAGCAAACGTCGATAGCGAGTGGGGGGTTTGACCAAGGCTTTCTACTCACGGTGATTGACGATGGAAACTTTATAACCTTGACTCCACTCCCGTTCCTTGGTTGTTGGTGCATTGGCTCTTTGGTTCTAGGTGGTTCGCCGTGAAAGCAAGATAGGGTGAACACATCCGTACCGTAATAATATGGGTACGAGTATAGTCTATGTACTAATAGGTAAGTGAACTACTCCTTCGATTGGGCTGCCCGTCGTTTGGTTTGAGGGCCTACATCGATTAGGCCTCCCTCCGACTGAGGGAAGCGATCTGTCTTAAATCAGAATATTGGTACGGCGAACAATGATATAACATGTGAATAAGTGATAGCTCTATCCTTATGGTAGGGATAGCTCTAGCATCCCCTGCCCCCTTGCTAGAGCTTCCCCTGCCCCCTTGCTGGGTTAGGCTCATTCAGTGACTTGATTTGCCAGGCAACTCCATGCATCTGCCCCGGCTGGTTGGAGTTTTTAAGGTACCAATATGATATTCCATATACATTTTTATGTTAAATTTAACAGTGCTAATGATATTTAAAATTTTAAAAATTATGGACTTTTTTTATCACTTCAATAAGTTATTGTCGAATTTGATATGGCTAAATGTCAGAGGTGGACCCGTCACAAATTCCAGTTATTTTGGTCTACTCAACCCGAAATATAAACAGTATCATCAAAATTACATGAACAATCAGAAAGATAATTCCACAATTATCCATCTTGTAAAACCTGATTGTCTATAAACCCTTTCGTGGTCTGAATTCCATAGTACATACCTTTTTTCCTTCTTTGTCAGTGTTTTGAAACTCAGATCGGCCATCGAATCAGAAATTTTACTGGTCATCGATTTAACCGATTCGATTGGTTCAATCACTGGTCAAACCGGTGTGACGTCATAATTATGCAATAATTATATTTAATTATATATAATATTAAAAAATAAAATAAAATAAAATAAAAATTTATCGAACCAGTGGTTGAACCGATCAAACCGGACCGATTCAATCGGTCAATTGACCGATTTTGACCGATTCTCACTGGTTCAATTGAGAACTAATTTTTAGAGATAAATCGGACCGGATAGCCGACCGGTTGCCAATCAAACCTACTGGTTCAGTCCAATTTTCAAAACCATACCCCTTACTAGTACGAGACTAAAACGGCACTTAGTGAGAAAAGTAAAACAGTAACATTATTTTGTTTTATATACAATAATAAATGATATCAGAGATATTTGATTTTTTAAATGGGATATGAAAGCATTAAATGCATGGCTATTTTACTATGTTTTAGAAAGTAAATTTTCTTTCTCTATTGTTTCGAGAAGTAATTCTCCATTCATTTAAAAATGATTCTTTTTAAGAAATTGATTATACACCAAATACAAAAATATTTCTTCCTTTTGTTAATTTGTAGGAATTCTTCTTTTATTCTTAAGTTTGTAAGCCATTTGATTTAATTTCTCTCTTCTAAAAAAGTAAAAATAAATATGTTCAAGTTTAATGTTTATCGGATCCCACTCACTTTTAAGGAATAGTTTGTTTTTCTAAACATTCTTAAAAACCTTTTTCGACAATTGGATTGAAATTCGTTAGATCCTAGTGGCACCCAATAGGAGGAGGAGTTCAGCAACTTTTTTAACCAATTTACTTAATTAATAATAATCAATGTAAATAAGGATGAGAAATTTGTTTTATGTAAATCAATTAGACAATTAAATAATAATTTAAAGAAGATAGGAAAGATAAAATGCAAACTAATTTATAATGATTCCACAAAAAACTCTTGTTTATGTCCACTCTCAAGATTCTTCTTATAATTCCACTATAATTTTTCTTTCAAGCATTTCTGTATACGTGTGAAGTTAAAAATGTAGGTGTTTTTTATTATACATAATCTCTTACATGGTCGTGTAAATGACTGCGTATATTCTAGAAATCCTAAATTTTACAATAAAAAGACATAAATGGAGGCAAATTAAAGAGGATCGAGTTTTGCAATAGTTTTGAGATGTCAGGCATTTAGAGAGGTGACGATTTTGATCAAAGGACGCAGAAAACACAAAGTTAACATGAAGAGATCCACTGGATAACTACATCAAATTCAAACTTGCAAGAAGATTCAATAGAAAAGAAAGGTTTAGAATTATGACTTCTTTATTTTCTATTAGTTTTTCTACATTTTTATCTTTGGTTTTGTTTTCTATGATTAGTAATTAATGTATTTAGTGTCTGGTGAAACCTATTTTGGGATACGATATACTTTAATCTTTTATTCAATGCAAATTTATTGGTTGATTATTGTGATTTAATTATGTATTTAAATTCTTATTCTAATATATCCGGAATATTAATGCATGAGTTGATTTTTTATGGACGGTAGCGAGGTGAAACGGGTAATGATCGACACAGGCAGCTCGGTCGACCTACTGTAGTACGATGCTTTTAAGCAAATGGAGATTCCGGAGGAGCGGCTACTGCCGATAGAGGGACCCATCAAAGGGATAACAGGAATGTTGAATTCCTGGTTGTGAAGTTTGTAGGAGCCTATAATGCAATAATTGGAAGAGCCACACAAAATGCCCTCAGAGCAGTCGTCTCAACCTATTATCAAGCGATGAAGTTCCCAACACCCCATGGCATTGACATTGTCAGGGGTCAGCAAAGAATCACTAGGGAATGCTACTTGGCAGAAACAAGAACCCTTGAGGGAGCAGTAGTTTTGGCAAGTTCTCTTGATGTAAGAGCAGATGAAGAGACCGAGAGGATGAACCCTGCAGAAGAAACGCAGCAGGTCATACTGGATGAGGAAGACCGATCCAAATTCACAAATTTGGGCTCCGAACTCGAAAAAGGGTTGGCCACAGCAATCACAAATTGCTTGATAGAAAACAGATCGGTCTTTGCCTGGGTACCGAGCGATATGCCTGGAATCTCTCGAACAGTAACATCTCATTCCCTGGGTATTCGGAAAGACTGTAGACCGGTCAGACAGAAGAAGCGGTGGCACAGCAAGGAGAGGCAAGAAGTGATCGAGAAAGAAATAGAGAAACTACTTGATGCTGGGTTCATTCGGGAAGTCAAATACCCCGAATGGTTAGCTAACGTGGTACTGGTAAAGAAGAAAAATGGAAAGTGGAGAATGTGCATCGATTTTACCGACTTGAACAAAGCATGCCCAAAGGACAGTTTCCCCCTGCCCAAAATCGATCAGCTGGTAGACTCTACGTCAGGGCATGAGCTCCTTAGCTTCTTGGATGCTTTCTCTGGTTATCATCAGATACAAATGAGTCTCGAAGACGAAGAAAAAACGGCTTTTATAACTGACCAGGGCACGTATTGCTACCAGGTGATGCCGTTCGGTTTGAAAAATGCGGGGGCTACTTATCAGCGGCTCGTTATGGAAGTTTTTAAGAAGCAAATTGGCCGAACAGTTGAGGCTTATGTGGACGACATGGTAGTCAAAAGCAAGACGGCCGCCGAACATGTGGAAAATCTTAAAGAAGTCTTTCTGACCCTCAATAAGTTCCAGATGAAGCTGAACCCTGAAAAATGCGTCTTTGGTGTAGCATCTGGAAAATTCCTGGGATTCATGATTACTCAGCGAGGGATTGAAGACAACCCTGAGAAGATCGAAGCTATCGTCTATATGCCCTCACCACGATGCTTGAAAGATGTCTAAATATTGACAGGGCGGATAGTTTCTTTGAGCAGATTCGTCTCTAGGATGGGGGACAGGTGCCTCCCATTCTTTAAAATTTTGAGGAAGGCGGATGTGACCCAGTTCTAATGGCCGGATGAGTGCGAGAAAGCATTTCAATATTTGAAGCAATATCTAACCAGTCCACCCATCTTGCAGAGCCCTACTGAGGGGGAGAATTTGATTATTTATCTGGCAGTTACAGAGGGAGCGATCAGCGCAGTTCTCGTTCGATCGGATGGTAATGAACAATTCTCGATCTACTATGTTAGTAAAGTGCTGAACAGACCAGAAACGCGGTATGCACCCTTTAAGAAGCTGGCCCTATCGTTGATAACCGCAGCGCGGAAACTCAGGCCCTACTTCCAGAGTCATACAATTGAGGTATGGACAGATCAACCCCTCCGACAATGCTTGCAGAAACTCAAAACCTCCGAACGGTTGGTAAAATGGGCAGTAGAGCTGGGAGAGTTTGATATACATTATAAACCGCGAACAACAATCAAAGCCCAAATATTGGCAGATTTCGTTGCAGAAATGAGTTAACCTACCTTGCAGAACAAGCAACGCCCTACTTGGAATTTATTTATTGATGGGTCGTCCAACGCTGATGGGTGCGGAGCAAGAGTGGTCTTGATCAGCCCACACCAGGAAGAAAAGGTGGAGTATGCTCTCCGATTAGAATTTAGAGCATCCAATAATTGAAGCAGAATACAAAGCTTTAATATCCGGTCTTCAGTTGGCAAGAGAGATGGGGGTAAAACATTTGAAGGTGTACAGCGACAGTCAAATAGTGGTCGGTCAAGTTACTGGGCAGTATGAGGCAAAAGGGAACAATATGATTAAGTATTTGAAATTGACAAAACAAGAGTTGAGTAATTTTGAAGAATGCTCGGTCAGTAGGATAGAAAGGATGCAAAATGCTCAGGCAGACATGCTTTCCAAGATAGCTTCCGATCAAAATGCAACGAATAACTTTTTGGTTGAGTGGCTTGACCGGCCTATCATTCAAAAAGCCAGTGAAGTCCTCGAAGTAGATGTCGAACGATCAAGTTGGATGGAGCCGATCAGACAGTACCTTCTTAAGGGAACACAGTCGGTGGAAGCCCTGGAAGCCAAGAAACTAAGGGTAAAGGCGGCTGAATATGTGATTGTTAATGACATCCTGTACAAGCGTTCTTATGATTGGCCGCTATTAAGTTGCTTGAGCGAAGAAGAGGCAGAACAAGCAATGGCTGAAGTTCATGAAGGAATGTGCGGGAATCACTTAGGAGGAAGAATGTTGGCTCATAGGTTGGTCAGACAAGGGTATTATTGGCCGACAATGAAGAAAGATTGTCAAGAGAAGGTTAACCGATGTAAGGCCTGCCAGAGGAACAGCAACTTATCTCATCAACCGACCGAGCAGTTGAAAATTGTGAGCCATCCTATCCCCTTTGTTTAATGGGGAATGGACATTCTAGGTCCTTTTCCTCTCGGTCCTGGGCAAAAGAAGTATTTAATAGTGGCAGTTGAATACTTCACCAAATGGGTAGAAGCAGAAGCGGTCGCCACCATTACTGAGCAGAAAATGGAAACCTTCGTACGCAAGAATATAATGAGTCGTTTTGGGATGCCTATGGTTTTGGTTACAGACAACGGTCGGCAGTTTGATAATGACAAGTTCAAAGATTTTTGTCACC
>JANITX010000210.1:37282568-37295102 GCA_027564395.1 Erythroxylum ulei | reverse complement strand
ATGTCATAAAAATCCTACTAACCTTAACAATAATAATGAGCTCCAAAAATTAATCCATCAAACCTCATAATTCATTTTAAATCATGCTTAATTCATCAAGAAAATTTTGGGGGCCAACAAGTAGCTACTATGAGTTGAGAGGAGAGGAGACAATTGCTTACTTGCTTTATGAAATCAAATTCATAGTGGCAAGGGGAGACATGGATTGAAATTAAGGTTAGAGATAAATCTTTTCAAAGTTTAGTCCTTAAATTTTTCTTTTTTTATCTGTTACTTAGTATTAGTTGGTATGTATCATACCTACCGGTACCAATTGAAAACATAATTCGTTATGATAATTCCATTTTAAATATCATTTTTCGATTGATACAATACGTATTGAATGGGAATGGTATGAAAGAAACAAAGTTTGAAAATTTAAATTGCTTCTAAATGTTGAAGAAAGAAAGGAAGCTGGTCCGGCAAGCAACGTTTGCATGACGCAACGAATTAAGCTTCTTTTTTCTTTTTCTTTTCTATAATGGAACGAGCGTGACAAAAGGAGGATCGCGAGGAGATTAACGGCTGGCAGTGCATCCCATCACACAAGGCGTTTGGTTAGCCGTAAGTTTCTAAGCTTTGGACGTAACTACCAACTGGACAACTAGTCAATGTCTCTACTTTCCAAATCCAACATGAATTAAACTGGTGTGTTCTTTGGACCGAATGAGATTCGATATCACTAGAAACCTGGACAAGACACCACGATTCTTTCCCTGCTAAATGCTAATTAATTCAGTTTTGACCTTTGGCCCTTTCTATGTTAACTAAAATTTAAGAATCACCATTAAACGAGCAAAAAGAAAACCTCAAACATCAGCTTCGCATCACCGATCATCATCATCATTTCGGTGCTTTTATATCTAAATTGAAGTGGAAAAAAAAATCTGCAACCGCTCGTCGTCGATTCGCTATGTTTGCCAGATTGTTCCAGAAAAGTCCCAGTCATCACGCGCCACCAACACCATCACAGAAACAACTCTCACCTTCGACGACGGCACCGCCACCGCCACCGCAACCTCTGCCTCAGGTTCTTAATTTCCTCGTTAGTCCTAATAAGCTTTCCGGAGCTCAGAATTCGCCTCACATTTGTAATTGATGAATGGAAGTTTTTATCATTTCTTAATCGACTGATTTCAGAATCCTGTTTCTATATCTTTACTACAAGATTTCCTGTTATTGATTAGTAGCTCCTTGCTTGTCTAGTATATCATTGTTTGGTTAATTTTTGTCTTCTACATGAAGTTGGCGAACATTTTGTTGTTTGTTTTGGTGCAGACTAATGTAGGAAAGGGACAATTCATGCATGAGGACATAAGTCCGCGTGTCACTGTTCACTATGGGATTCCGTCTAGTGCATCTGTTGTGGCTTTTGATCCCATTCAGAGTCTTCTTGCACTAGGAACATTGTGAGTCTATTCTCTTTATCTGTAATTATAACTGAATGCTGAGAACAGTTATTTCAAGTGCTCAATGTGGTTTTTCTGGTTAGTAAATTTGTTTAATTTTGATGTAAACTAAGCAGTTGGATGTCGATTAATGAGATTGTGTTACCTGTGTATGAGAACAAACTCGTTTATCGCATGGAGGCTGACTATTCTTCTGAGTTCTGGCAGTACATATGATTTGGCATCAGTTCAAGCTTTTGAACCTCGTAATTTTAAACTTTTTGATGTTTCTTTAAATTTATCTGTAGAGATGGCAGGATAAAAGTGATTGGTGGTGATAACATTGAAGGGCTTTTTGTGTCTCCTAAGCATATTCCATTTAAAAATTTAGAGGTATTTAAGTTCATCTATCCTATAACTTATGATTTCCTTTTCTATATTTAATTCAGTATTGAGACACTTCGTTTTATTCCTCTCACAGTTCTTACAAAACCAGGGTTTCCTAGTTAGTGTATCAAGTGAAAATGAAATACAGGTCAGCATTTTTGTTTTGCATCTCTATTGTATTCTTTGTTTGCATCTTTTTATGTTTTTTATTTGTGCTTGATGTTTCGAAAACAGTCTTTTTACCAATTAGGAATAAGGTTGTGTACTACTAAACCTTCCTAGACCACGTATATCAACGGGACTTTCACTGGGTTATTATTGTTGTTATTGATTTGTGCTTTATGTTGTTGATATGGGCAGGTTTGGGACTTAGAGCAACGGTTTATGGCCTCTTCTTTGAAATGGGAATCCAATGTAACGGCATTCTCGGTTATTCATGGCTCCAGATATATGTACAAGTTTTGAAACTAGAATGCTCATCCACTTTCCTTTTTTATGCTTTTGATTTGACTGATTATATTCTAAAACAGGTATTTGGGAGACGAATATGGGATGATTTCTGTGTTAAAGTATGATGTGGAAGAACAGAAACTTGTGATTATGCCATATTATGTTCCTACAAATTCGATAGGTGGTATTCCTTCCTACTTCATCCTGTTTTGCAAAGTTTAACTCCACATTTATTCGATGTCCTTTTGAATCAATTTTGTGTGTCACGTATCTTTCTCCCCTGTCTTTGTGTCACAAAGTCATACACACAGACATACATACAAACCCCCTCATTTGGTTGGACAGAGACATGTTTCTGTTTTTATTTTACCTGCTCATATCTTTGCTGCTAAACTTATCATTAGTTCCAATATTTTGCTTGAATTCACAGAAGCATCTGGGACGTCCTCACCCAATCATCTATCTGTTGTTGGAGTTCTCCCACAACCTTCTTCCCAGGGAAAAAGGCAAGACAACCTTGACTCAATTCTTTCACTCAATAGTCTGTGGGAGGATATCCTGCTTTTGCACTGGTTCAATGCTATATATCTAGGTTTAATAGGGAAAAAGCACTGGGATATGCTTTCTTTCTCCCTCTGATGTGTCTTCTTAGGAGACATTTAATTTTGTTCGTGCTGGAATTTCTCTCAGTTTATAATTGTACTTTTTATTACTACATTTTTTTATTTCTAGATGCATTTTTGAGTAACTTATTCTTTTTCAGGTTGTTGATTGCTTATGAGGATGGATTAATCATCCTTTGGGATGTTTCTGATGATAAAGTTATTCTAGTTATAGGAAATAGAGATCTACAGTTAAAGAGTAAAATGTTCACTGATTCTAACATTGGTACGAGTCACAACTTTTCTGATAGTGGATCAGATGGTGAACAAGTGGATAAAGAGATAAGCTCCCTTTGCTGGGCTTCTGACAATGGATCAGTTCTTGCTGTTGGTTATGTTGATGGGGATATAATGTTGTGGAACCTATCAGTTGCTTCTTCTGCTAAAGGTCAAGCGGCTGAAAAATCATCAGATAATATTGTTAAGCTACAATTGTCCTCGGGTGACAGAAGACTTCCTGTCATTGTCTTACATTGGTCAGCCCATAGATCACATAGTGATTCTTGTGGTCTACTCTTTGTCTATGGAGGTGATGCAATTGGATCTGAAGAAGTGCTAACGGTGTGCTTTTGAACTTGGATTAGTTCTTCCTAAAATATGTTCTTCCTTTTCTCTCAATTAGATTCTTGATGAAGGATGATGTGAAATGACTTCCTCATGATTCCATCGGGGAATATGAGAACTGTTTATGGATAACAAAAGCTAATTCCTAAGGTTGTGGGAAAGAAAGGCATGTTGAAAGAAATAAATTATTTAGAAGATAATGTGAGCTAACATGGACTATGCTAGACATTTTAACTTCTTCCTTCAAGATGGATTTCTTTTGGTTACCATTAAGTTCTTGGTTCAGCACTGAATTGTATTTGGGAGCACTTTAACTATGTATTCGAGTCGACTATAACAGTCTTACTTGATGAAAGAACAATGGATTTTATATTCTTCCTTTCCTGTTTGGAATGATTTGCTAAATTAATATTGGTGAGAATTGGCTTAATTTCAAAAGTGCAAACGTGTCAGATTGACAATTGATCAGTAGAGTTTGTCCTGATTGGTATTTGGATCATGGATGGTCCATCTTTTCAAATTATCACCCCTTCTATTGTTTGACAGATTTTGAGTCTTGATTGGTCCCCTGGGATACAGAGTCTGAAATGCAGTGCGCGAGTAGATCTTACTCTTAATGGTTCGTTTGCTGATATGATACTATTACCAAGGACTGATGAAAAGGAAAGAAGTGGTGCTTTGGTATTGACAAGCCCAGGGCAGCTGGACTTTTATGATGATGATTTCTTGTCATCCTTAATATCCCATAGAGACAGAAGAACTTCTATGCTGTCAGTGCAGTATCCTATGGTAATACCAATGGCTGAACCATGCATAACTGTGGGTAAACTTTCTTCTGTCAACCAAGAAGATAAACTTTCAAAGGCTCTTTCTGAGGTACTCTCTAATCATTTTGGAGAATTAGCACGTGTACGTCTAATATGTGATTATGTTGCTCTTTTTTAGTTATTCTAGTAAATTGACTACATCTTTGAATAGTTTCTCTCATTTAATTGTGTATGCGAAGCTTTACATCCGACAGCTTCTGTGGCTGCGGAGAATCCTTCTAAAGTAAAGAATTTAGTTACATGTTTCTATTCGTGAACATTCGTTTTTGTTTTCCTCACTTCTATATTTTTTGATCAGGCAATCTCTGCTATAAAACTTCAGACAGTGCATGCTTCAGGACGAAGTAAATGGCCTTTGACTGGCGGTGTTCCCACTCAGCAGTATGATATTGAAAATTATCAGGTTGCTAGACTGTACATAGCAGGTTACCAAGATGGATCTGTTAGAATATGGGATGCCACATATCCATCTTTTTCACTTCTTTATGTTTTAGGAGATGAGGTGTGTTCTTTCCCACTATTTGTTAACTTCCAAATATTCTATGATTTATATATTTTTTAATGGGGACAAAATTGATTGGAAAACTAACAGTTATATGAACAGGTGAAAGGCGTAAAAGTATCTGGTACAATTGCACCTGTATCTGCACTGGAATTTTGCTCCAGTACATTAGTTTTAGCCATTGGCAATGAACTTGGTATGGTAAGAGATGAATTTCTTTTCATGAGATTTTTTTTGAGTTTATAAAATTTAAGGGAAATAGTGATTTTTCATATCTCCGAGAGTGTGCAGGTTCAAATATACATGCTAATTGAGAATTCTGATGGGGAGAGTTTGAACATTGTCACAGAAACTGGAAAGGAAGGTACCAGTAAATAAATACTTATTTTCTCTGTCTATTTTTCTCTGTCTATTTTTCTCCGTAATGTTTTGGATTATTCGGTTTTTATCTTGTAGTTTTATTTGGAAAAGTTGGATATGATGTTTTAATAAGGTAAAAGAGTTTTAGGTTTGTGGACTTCATTGAGGAATTGATAACAATTACATCAATGAGGTTATGATGAGATGGACTTCTTTTCCTTTTCCAGTTTTAATTGTATGTTACTAATTGTTCAGTTCAAGACCTGCGACAAGGGGATGGACCCAAATGCACTTCTTTGTTTTCCTTTCTCAACTCTCCTGTATGCACTCTGCAATTTGCAAAATCTGGAAGCAGAGTTGCTGTGGGATTTCTTAGTGGTCAGGTTGGATTTTTACTTTCTGCTTTTTGGTCCTCTAACACCCTGCCAAAGCTGCTAAATTAATTGATATTACAGTGACTCTTGCGTTTTCATACTTCAGGTGGCAATGCTTGATATTAGTTCATCATCAGTGTTATTTCTTACTGACAGCATCCCAAGTTCAAGTTCAGCTGTGAAATCTCTGGCCGTAAAATCATTTGCAGATACTAAAACCTCAGTATCTAATCCAGAGAACAATGAACCAAAAGTTGTGGAAGACCATGTTAAGTGTGAGGTTTTTGTTACGACTAAAAATGCTAGTATTGAAGCAATAGATGTCAACTCTGGCAATAAGGTCTGGTCTCAGAAGATACAATCTGAAAGTGAGTTAATGGTGGTTTCGATGCATATCATAGGCAAGTATTGGTGTTAAAAGAACAACTAATTTCTTTTCCCTTGTTTTCGCCCCTTTTGCTACCATAATATCATTTGGAATTCTGAAATCGGTTTCCATGCAGAGAGCGGCAACTTTATCTCTGACATATCTGCTGAAATACCTTTGGTTTTCTCACCTGAGAGCAGTAAAGTGGAGTGTGAACAAACCAGTGAAAGTAGGACAACTAAAGCTGACTTGGGGATCTCAACTAAATCTGTTTATTCTGAGAATAGAGCGGATAATTTTCTTCTTTTACTCTGTTGTGAGGACGAATTGCTCTTACACTCTATGAAGTCCCTGAAGGAGGTGCCATATCTTACAAACTTTTCAGTTTCCACATTTGTTAATGCGCTCTTCCTAGCAAGTGACCCTTTCTAATTCTAGGGGGATAATAAACCTATTCAAAAAGTGAATCTCTCAAAACCATGTTGTTGGGCTACAACCTTCAAGAAGGATGGCAAAGAGTGTGGTCTTATTGTGCTGTATCAGACAGGAGTCATTGAAATAAGGTGAGGTGTTCATGCTTCCTTTTTGATTATTTAGTCTGCAATATGATATGTTCATCTGACCACTAAATCACATGTAATTGCATCTTAAATAATTTATTCGGTAACATCTGATACAGGTCTTTGCCAAACCTTGATGTAGTAGGCGGAATCTCTTTAGAGTCTATTCTAAGGTGGAACTTTAAGACAAACATGGACAAAACAATAACTTCGTCTGATCATGGGCAGATTATACTGGTTTGTGTTTTGCTCTCATTTTTGCAATAGACCAGGTATCTGTTTTTCTGTATTGAAAACATCTGGCAATCTTGATTTGATGATAATTTAAATTTCTTGGGTTCTCTTTGCGAAGTTCATTGAAGCTGTACTTGCTTTATTATTTCCATATGTTTTTGTAATTGCTGAGAGCATAGATTGATATGAATTATTCTTTTATTCACAAAGCGTGGTTGTTGTTATAACACGTAGAAAATGACATTTCTTTGCAGGCAAATGGATGTGAATTTGCTTCTTTGTCACTTTTGGCCTTTGAAAATGACTTCAGGTCTCCATCTGTTCACCTTTGACAATACCCTCTCCGCTACCTTAATGCATATGCTGTTTAATAAGTCATAAATCATATTTGAATCCAATTCCAGATAACTTATTGTGGCACTTTCTGAGAGTATTTGGTTAATATAGGATTCCAGACTGTTTGCCATCACTTCATGATAAAGTTCTTGCAGCTGCTGTTGATGTAACAGCCGTTTTATCTTCTCCCTGGAAGGTGCAGGTTTAAATTTATGTTAAGGCCGTTTAACCTTATCTCATGAACCAGTTAGGAATTTGTGTTTACTTCTCTTGCACAGGGTCCTGCTCCAGGTATTTTAGGTGACTTTATCAAGAGCTTCCAAGCAGGGAAGGTTGACAACAATGTGAATCTTCATCCTGAAGTTTGTAAAACTGACCTTAAAAGTTTAGAGAGCATATTTTCCAGCCCTCCCTTCTTAAAGCCTTCCACAACCATTGAAGACTATCAAAAAGTTCTGGAGCTCGGCATAGGTTCAATATCTCCTATCCATCCATCTTTATATTGTAATGGTCGACCCCCTTTTCTGACTTCCTACTGCTTTTTGCAGATGATATTGATATAGATATCGAAGAACCTTTAATTGTTGAACCTTTATCTGAAAAGAGCAAGAATGATACAAGTGGTATCTTCTAAATCTCCTTGTACTCTGGTTGATTTTATTTTCTCGACTAGAATGTACTTAAGTCTTGTTGTCATGCTGAAGATAAGGGAACAGAAAGGGAGAAATTGTTTGAAGGTGCAAGTACTGATTTTAAGCCAACATTGAGAACGGCAGAAGAAATTAAGGCCAAGTATAGGAAACAGGTAATTGTATCTGCATATTTAGGACAGTGGCTCTACTCTTTGTTTTTCTTGTCTAATATAGTGGTCAATCATTCCAGGATGCCTCTACTGCAGCTGCGCATGCAAGAGACAAGCTTGTAGAAAGGCAAGAAAAACTCGAGGTACCATAGAATTGTTGCTTACTTTATCCTCTCGACAGCAAAATTAGCTGTCTTTATGGCTCTCGAAGTGATGCCTAATGTATGATTGGTAACTTGAGCAGCTAACTATTTACAAAATTCTAACAACTGAACACAACCTAAGAATATCTATCATTGGTTGAAGACAACCTAACCTAATCAAATGTGACTCATTTAGGAATCTAGACACCTGTTTTTGAGAGCTAGAACCTTATTATTGTCTTCTTTATCAGCTAGATGGTTTGAGCAGTTCATAGCTGTAGTGCTACTTAGTTATTAATTTCTCTTCTTAATAGGGAATTATGTGATGTTTTGTCCATGTGGTCTATAAGATGATGAATTATGCACGAATACATATTCCTGTTGAGTTTTTGCAAAAGTGGTATAGAAGCTTTACGATGTTTTGCTTTCCTGTGATTTAAACCAGAGGTTGAGCCTACGCAGTGAGGAATTACGGAATGGGGCTGAAAACTTTGCCTCTATGGCGCATGAACTTGCGAAACAGATGGAGAAACGTAAATGGTGGAACATATGACGATCGGTTCTGTAAGAAGTTTCTTCGATTTGATTAAACACCATGACTTTTCGTGAGAAGCAATACTATTTTCGACCATTCTTTAAAGAAGCCAATTAATGTGATTCACCGTACATATATTGAATTCTAATGTAGCACAAGTACTGAGCATATTGTACATGTCAGCAATACCAAAAAAGAAAAAAGATCAGATATATATGCGTATGTTATGATTGTACAAGTAACTCATTAGGATACAGAGGACTCAAACTACTGGTTCCTATGCGTCCACGTTTTTCGTTCTTAGTGTTAGTTAATTGGTTATTCCAGATGGTCACTTGATAGAATTATCCATCTGAGATGGAAAAGCATCATATAGTTGTCTTAAGGACTTGATTATTCCAAAGTTGTGTTTTGTATTGGCAGTCAATAGAACAACTCTAAAAGTCAATCAAAGTGTGACAACAAAAATATTTTTCAAGAATTAACAGATTAGTGTGAATTCGAAGTAAGCAAACATTAAGATTTACATTAAAAATTCTTTAATATAGAGGAAAATTTTATGGGCCAAATTGATAAGTAGATTTACTAAATTCAAATAAGAACTTATCAAATTTAATTTTGAGCAATTGACCTTGTTCGAAATAATATCTAGCCTCACAATTGCAACTTGTTTCACTAAGCTTTAGGATTAAAACAAAGTTCATATATCAATTAACAAATTCTCAAACTAACCCCAAAAACAATTAAAAAAAAAGGAAGAGAATATTTTTCTATTTGCTTTCAATATGTTTTCTTCACTTTTTGGTGTTTTTGGCTGCTCTCTCACGAAACTCACACCTTTCCCTTTTTATATTTTAAAATACGTCTTTTTTTTGTGTGCAACACAAACGATCGTATAAGTGAATGTTCTCTTGTAGGTTAGACTAGATCGAAGGTATACACAATTACAAAGAGTTATGCGATCGTTACATATGGTCATCTATGTTATGAATATAGGCGTGTATCAATGCTACGAATAACATACCGGACTTAGTATCAGATTGAGTTATGATACGGTACTGTACCAGTATCGGTCAATATCGAGTACCGTTTCGGTAATTTTTAAAATTTATGAAATAGTTTCTAAATTTTTTTTAAATTACAAAATAATTCATTTTCATATTATACAGTTGTACTGTAAGTTTACATCAACCCTGTCTCTAAAAATCACAATAATAAGTAATAAACACAATTAATGTGAAATAACAATAATTTTCAGATATTTTACATATAAATAATAACTACAATTAATATAGAAAAAGGACATTTATCATCATACAAATATAAAATTAAAAACAATACACAATATTTAAAATATTACAAATTTAATTTTCATCATATAATAAATAATAATTACATCAAAGCATCCAATAAAAAGAACAATAAATATCCTTAACTTTCAAACTATTACAATTTACAACAAGAGTTCGTGATGAGGAAACAACCAAGTAGAAGTCAAACCTAAAATAAAATCATTTACAATTACAAAACATATATAAAATTTAACATACACATCAAATATAAGTAAAATTAAAAGAAGAGGAAAAGTTCAATCGTTTATGGAAGGATGCCTGCTATAATTGCATTGACCCTATATCATTTTGTACAAAATTTCCATCATTGAGAGGAGTTTCATCATCATCATCATTCAAATTCAATGCACCAAATGATATGTCAATGCTTTTCCATCTAAGATTATCTTCCAAGTCATTCACATCTATCAAATCTGATTCCTCAAAAATCCAATATGCCAAAAGATCGATATTATCAATGGAAATTCGATCAATTGAATTACTTATGCTGTAAGACTTCTAGTAAATAATAAAATTTAATTATTAGAAAATTATAAGAAATTATATTGAAATTAACAATGATAATAGCATACCTTTCCTAAAGTTTAAATTGTAACGAACAAAAACCAAGTCATTCAACCTTTTATGCACCATTCTATTTCTTTTCTTAGAATGAATAAATTCAAATGTGTTTCAACTTCATTAACAACCTGTTACATTCACACATTGACTTAAAATCTGAATTGCAAACCTTTGCAATTCTAGAACAATATTTTCGAATTGATCCCACCAAGAAACTGTAAGTCGTAAGATGACAAAAGTAGCGTTATAAACAAAATAAAGTGATAATTAATTTTCAACAAATAAGGAAAAGAAAACAACTAATACTTAAAGAAAGTTTTCCTCTTTGTCGAATAGCAATTGACATTCCAAAATCCCCAGAAGATGCTTATAAAGCTCCATTTATAAGCTCAAGAGATCTTACATCATGTCATGCCCAACAACTACTGTAATAGTTAATAACATTCCTCTATTAACTTCAACTTTCTTAGTAAAATCCTGTTTGAAATAGACACTAGGATTTAAAAATATCCCAACTATAAAAAATGTAGAAGAAAGTTGTCTTTCCCATCTTTCATTGATGATTGCAAGAAACGGTAAGTATAAAGAAGGCCTATGTTTCAAATTGGCCTTGATTGCTTCCTTCGATCTCTCTATGGCGTCAAAAAAATAACTAATTGTTGGATTTTCTTCACTATCAGCCAAGCGAAGAACCCTCACCAAAGGCTCACAAACTCAGATAACAAATTGGCATTGAGTGTTGGACCCCGATCTTTAAGTAGAATTTAGAAATATGAAATGTATGAAATGAGTATGTTTGTATATGAATTATGTTATAGATAAAATTGTGCTTTAAGAAAATTAATGAGAAAAGAATTGATTAGTTTTGTTTGAGTAGATTTGTTTGGGTTATGAAAGTTTAAATTAATAAGATGAATGAGTTGATTGAAATGGAAGTTGAAAAGCAAGAAATGATTAGTGAAAGTGTTAAATTTTGGAGAATTAAGAAAGTTTGACTTTTTGGAGTAGAGAGTTGACTTTTTGATTTAGGCAGAATTTGAGAAAATGATCTTCATGAAACTTGTAGCTTCTGTTGAAAGCTTTCTGTCGCCATAAAGTTTGATATTTTTCGATGTCGGGAGTGAAAGTTATGATCTTCCGAAGATAAGGTTATTTTGCTTTATTTTTGAAAAATGCTATTAGGGTAAGTTTGTGTATACTACTTTGAGACCAATTGTCGTACTGATGTGGTCTGAATTGGAGTAAGTGGTCTACATAAAAGTCGTAGCTTGCTTTTCAATCTTTCCAACGCTATAAAGTATGTAATTTTTGGATATGGGAATTGCAAGATATGAAATTTGGAAGTTTGGTTGTGGAATAGGATGACAAATTACAGGGCAGAAACTTTGAGTAGATTTTTGACTCCCTTAGAGCCCAAATTGATTTTTCTGTCCTTCATGGAAGTTTAAGAGCTTCCTTTGATCTTTCTATTGATACTAAATTTGTCAAATTTTGAGTTTGGGATCAAGAGTTATGATTTATGGAAAATTTCGGTTATATGTTTATAATTGAAGTTATGTTATTTTGCTTATAATCCGACCCTTTTGCAATATTTTGCTTATAATTTCTCCGTCTGACATCCGATTGATTCAAATTTTGAAGGGTTGGATTCCTAAGACATTTCTCTATCTGTTTATGGAGAATTATGAATTTTTGGGATTTAATTGAGGATGATTGATTTAATCAAAGTGAGTTAGATAATTTTCTAAAGATGGTTCAGTATTTTTAGAAATTCTTGATCTGTGGAGATCCGATTGATCTGATTCTTAAGGCAAAATAAAATAGAGACATGGGGATACAAGTCATCTGAAGGACTCGAATTTCAATTCAGTCCCTAAGATTTTCAATTTCTGAATTGAAGTTGAGTTTAGTGTTCAGTCTTGGTTTAGTAAGGGCTAAAAGTATTTTGGCCATAACCTTTGCTCTAGTCATCCAAATGAGGTGATTCTTAATTTGGATTAAACTAGAGAAATAGGGCTACAATTTGTCTGAAGAAAGTGAATTTTAATTCAGCCTCTAAGATTGTCAATTTTCGGATGGAAGTAAAGTGCT
>JANITX010000210.1:37247645-37259787 GCA_027564395.1 Erythroxylum ulei | reverse complement strand
TGCGGCATTGTCACCAGTTTCTCTTCATCATTTTCGCTTAAACTTTCCCCTCTTAGCAGTGACTCTATCAACTTCTTTCTTGAATTGTATGCAGATTTGAATGAAAAGTTAAGAAGATCACCAGGTTTATTTTCATTAGCATCAGTGGAATTAGAATCAGCAGATGCATCCAGCAATAGTTTAACAATCTCAACTGAAGAATTTGCGCCACCTGCAACAGCACAGTGAAGGGCAGTCACCTTACTGGAGCCGCAAGCCCTGTTGATATCAACTTTCCCAGTTTGGATGATATACTTCAAAACATTGACACTTCCAAACATTGCAGCAATCATGAGGGGTGTTCTCTCCTGGAAACCCATCTTTCTGGACCCAACTTCTCCACCATACCAAAAGCTTGCCTCATCAACATCCAAACCCTTCTCCTCAACCTCGGTTTTGAAGCCAGTAAGATCATCGGAGGCAGATAATTCGAGCAATACAGAGCAGTTACACATGATACCTTCCTTCCGTCTATAAGATTTGTCTTCCAGGAGAATATTTGAGGGGAAAAACTCACTCCTGGAACCACTGCACCTATCCAAGTCCTGCAGCACAGGCAAAAACAAACAGATGCCAAATAAGGAGGACGAATAGAAGTCTTGGTAAAAATCACATATATATCTTCTGAGAATGGGAGAACACGAGAAAGCGTACTAAACTTATAAGTTTTAAATAGTATGCAAACTTGGGAAGAATTGTCAATTTAGTCAAAGATCGACCTCAGAATCAGTATTCTTAAATATCTAAGGTTTAGATCACACAAACGACCAATGAAGCAATGGATCCAGTCGAACACGAATAATCAATTGAAGTAAAAGCAATAAACATTTGGAATCAGCTTCTAAGCCCAAAAGACTTGGTCCTCCAAATCATCTCTATTGATTACCAAGAACTCTAGCAGAATTCAACGAGAACGTGGAAAGTGTTGAAGAAAAAGTAAAACAAGAGCAAACCCAAAATCAAAGTTTCATTCTTTAACAAAAACCAAGCATAACCCACTAGGAAAATCCCAAACACTGATAAAGGAAAAGAAAACCAAGCACAGCAACCACCAAACTAAACATAACCTACAAACTTGTACAAATTGAACAAGAAAAACATACCGAAGAGACTTGGGAAGAGAGAGATGTTGAATAAAAGGTGAAGCCTTTACTTAACTTGGTAAAAGGAAACAGAAGTTTGTGTGGGTTGGAACTTGGCCAAGTGTGGGGTTTTTATGTACGATCTACGAAACAAGAAGCAGCCAGCTTTGAAGATGAAAAGGAAGGTGTGGGGAAAGCAAAGACTTTTCTTCTGTTCCCATCAGTCTTCACACAGTGTGCTGGGTCAAAGTCAAAACTTCAAAGGAGGGGGTCACTTCCTTGAGGGACTCGTTGATTCTTCTCTCCACCTCCGCCCAAGTCTAGATGAGGATCAAATGAAATGCAAATAAAACTTGAATTGGATTTCTCTTGCGGTCGCCATGTAAATAAACATATATTTGTTATTTCAATCGCCTCTCTAATTTAATTATTCACGTAACGCTTTACGTGTTTCGAAAATTAAAATAATAAAAAAAACTTAATAAGGATAAAAAGATCCTCACAATTCTTTTCTATTCGGAAGAAGAGTATACCTCTATATAATAGGCTCGTGGACCAAATTGCAAAGACCGTTGCCCTTAAGTCCACACTTTACCCATTTGTGTTTCCTTTCAGGTCACCACAGATATTATAATCTCACTCATTCTTCCACAATCATTCTTACCCCACAATTATATATAATTTAGTTCCCTTTCTATTTTATTAAAAACTTTACCAACTGCAAAAGCAAAACGTCAACAAATCGGACAATTTCTCCCTAAGTCGGCGACACCAGGTTTGGTACAACGTTGTACGTCGAATTGATGATTATGAAGGGCTGGCAATTTCGTTGAGAACTAAGAAACCTGGGGTAGAGTGCATGTTTTTATTCTTGAACCTGATCTGGGTCGCCTAGATTACATCGATGCTTCGCTGTCACCTATTGTTCTTCTCATCGAAGCTACAAATTCTCATTCATACACAGCTTTACCATATTATATGAAACATACACCCTTCGTTAGTTTTTACTTTAATATTCTGAACAAACAAGTATGAATGAAATGCTACTTTTGCGAATAACGTGCCCTAATTCTTCAAACTTCAGAATATGGATTGTCCCCATTATTTTCAAAAATGGGATTTTAGACCACGAAAACGACTTGTGTCACCATATAAGGACAATCGCATAGCTAAATATCACTCATCTTATGGCAAATTTTCTAATTCATGCCCTCCCTTTTATATTTAATTTCAACCTTTTTCATGTTTCATTTTTTTAAGTTATTAAAACCATACTGAATAGTGCAAGTCATTATATGATTTAAAGAAAACCCCATAATAAATGCGTGCCAAGTAGCGTATCACATTTTATACCAGGAATTGTATTCTTATGGAGCATTTGATTCTACCAATATTAAAGACTGCAAGTTTAAACAATCGTAAGATGAAAAGAAAAATAATATAATCAAATGTGGTATGTAAAACGCTTATTGTATTTTTTTTTTCTTTTTTAAGATTTAGATGCGAAGCTGAGTGGCGGTGAGTGGAGACATGACAATAATATTGTAAGGGTAACCTAGATACTAATTTACATTAACCATGTGGAGGATAAATAGGTATGTACAAGATACGGGTACAAGTATCAGATAAGAATCAATACAAACAATAGATAATGATAAACGCTATCTAAACAAACTAAAATCAGTTTAAGAGGTAAATGAGAATATTTATCCGTATCACCCTCCCGCAAATTGATCATCATGAGGTACGATGGTCAATTTGGTCTTCAAAATATTGAATCTTTGCTTGGGTAATGGCTTGGTCGGAATATCTATAATATGATCATTTGAAGAAAGATACCTAACCTATAATTTTCGATTTGCGACTAGATCACAAACATAATGAAAATCAATTTCCAAGTGCTTTGATCTAGAATGAAAAATTGGTGTTGTTGTCAAATATGTTGCGCTGAGATTATCACACAGTAGAACAGGAGTTGTGGCTTGTGCATGACCAAGTTATTGGAGCAAAGAAAGTACCCATTGTAATTTAGATACTGTGGAAGCTAAAGCACGATACTCTGCTTCAGTTGAAGAGCGAGCAATAGTTCATTGTTTGCAAGAGCCCCAAGCAATGAGATTTGAGCCAAAAAATATGCAATAACCAGATGTTGATTTTCTGTCATCAATGGAACTTGTCCATTCGACATCACTATAGGCAGAAATCATTGGATTGGAGCTCGGTTTGAGAAGAATCCCATGTTGCATAGTGGAACATAAATAACATAAGATGCGTTTGACAGCTTGCCAATGATTTTCAGTCGGTTGATGCATAAATTGAGATACTTTGTTCACTAAATAACATATATCTGGTCTAGTAAAAGAGAGATATTGCAATCCACCAACAATACTGCGATACAAAGTTCCATTAGAAAAAGGAGTGGCATCATTTAACGTCAACTTGGATTGTGGATAGGCAGGAGTAGAAATTGAATTAGCCAAAGACATATTAGCTTTAGATAACAAGTCTGTGATATATTTACGCTGAGCGAGAACAAGGCCTGTAGGTAACCAATTGGCTTCCACACTAAGAAAGTAATGTAGGCGACGTAAGTTTTTTAGCACAAATCTATCACTTAAAAAAGTAATGATGTGTTGAATATGACCAGAGTTACTTCCAATGACTAAAATATCATCAACGTAAATTAGACAATATGCTTGAATTCCTGCATTGTTGAAGGGAACTATCGATTTTTGAGTTCTGAAAACCAATAGAGCGAAGTGCTTCAGTAAGACAAAGAAAACATTATCATAAGGCTTGTTTTAAGCCATATAAAGACTTTTTCAACTTGTAAATATGATCTGGATATAGAGAACTGACAAAACCCTATAGTTGTTGCATAAATATTTCTTCATCAAGGTTGCCATGTAAAAAGGCATTAGAGACGTCTAACTAATAGACAGGCCAGTGATGTGATGGAAAGAATAAGTCAAATGGTAGCAGGGTTAATAACAGGACTATAAGGATCCCTATAATCAATACCTGGGCGTTGATGGAAACCTTTTGCAACGAGCCTAGCTTTGTATCGTTCAATAGAGCCATCTGATTTCCTTTTGATTAGATATACCCATTTACAACCAATGACATTGTGAGAAGAAGAGGGAGGAACTAATTCCCATGTGTTATTAGCAATTAAAGCATCCATTTCAGCAGCCATAGCGTCTCGCCATTTGCTTGATTTTACAGCTTGTTTACATAAGGTGGGTTCAAAGTCTTCAACTTGTGTATGAAAGACATGTGGTTTTAAGGATCTTGTTTAGGAATGAGTGATCATCGAATGAGTTTTAGGTATATCTGATGATATGGAGGCAGTATGTGGTACAGTACGGATAACTGAAGATGGAGGAGATAAAGGGTTAGGTGGAGATGATGGAGGAGAGGAAGACTGACATGAAGTTGGAGGTTGAGGAGGGGTTGAGATTGGAATTTGGTGGAGAGGTTATATTTGGAGTAGGATTGACAGGTAGGAAGGATGGAAGTAAAATGGTTGTTGGTGATGTGTTATGGAAACAGGCACGAGCAGCTTGCTTTTGCAAAAAGGGAAAGACCTGCTTATCAAAATCATATGACGTGAGACAAGTAATTTGGATGTATTAATATCAAGACAAATATAGCGTTTGTGAAGTTTACTGTAGCCAAGAAAAACACAAGCTTTGGACCTTCGAGCAAGCTTATTAGGAGCATAAGGCCGAAACCAAGGATAACATAGACATCTAAAAACTTTCATATCTGTATAGTTTGGCAATGAATGAAATAATTTCTCAAAAGAAGAGACATGCTACAGAACATGAGATTATAGTCTATTTATGATATAAACAGTAGTATCAATGCATAAGGCCAATAAATATTTGGGACAGAGGAATGTTGTAATAAAGAAAGACCAGTTTCAACAGTATGTCTATGTTTACATTCAGTAGATCCATTTTGTTCAGGTGTTTTAGGATAAGCACTACATTGAGTGATTCCATTCTCAGAAAGGTATGTAGTAAGAGCTTGGAATTCCCCACCCAAATCTAATTGAAACATTTTAATTGGTCTACCAAATTTTTTTTTGAAAATGTGATGAACTTTAATAAAGGTATTGAGGACATCTTATTTTTGTTTGAGAAAATAGATCTAACAATAGCGACTATAATGATCCAAAAATAGAACATAGTATTTATTACCATCAATTAAAGGAATAGGTGAGGCTCATCATACATAAGAATAGATTAAATCAAGAGGCCCCTCAGCAATAAAGGAAGAGACAGGAAAAGGTAGCCTACGACTCTTACTAACACTGCAAATATGACATAGACCTAATTGTTTATTAGACATCACAGAAATATCAAATTTATTGAGTGCTTGAAGACTCATACGAAAAGAGGCATGACCCAAATGTTCATACCATGTTGAGAGAGAGCAACGCAATGCAAGCTTTGAAGGAGTGTGATCATAAACAGGTGCAGGAAAGATATAATAAAGTCCACTGTCATTCGGCCCTGTAAGCAACAAATTCCTCCTGGGGATATCCTTAATTTCAAAATGAGAAGGAAAAAATTCAATAGACATATTATTAGCGTTAGTGAAGGAAGAAATATAAAGTAAATTATGACGAATATCAGGAACACGAAAAATATCCTATAAGTAAAAAACAAAATTCTTAGACTAGCAGGAAGATAATTCAGAATGAGTGATTGGTAAGGAATTACCATTGCTAACTTTGACGTGATCTTGTCCCTGGTAATCAGAATGAATGGTTAGATTTTCAAGATTAGGAGTAATATGATGAGTTGTGCCAGTATCTATGATCCACGACTGAGGTTGGTTGGTTGAGAAGAGGTGTTGGCATAGTTGGTTTATGACTGACGTTGGGATGGCTGAGATGAGGTGGTTGCATAGTTGGAGGCTGGTTTAAGAGTGGTGGACACATTAGCTTTATTGAATTTCAGAGAAGAACAATTCTTAGAGAGATGGCCAAAACCATGACAATTGTAACAAGTAATTTGGGTAGGATCTGATTGCCCAGGCCTTTGCAAATGGGGTTGATGTTGAAGAGAATAATTTGGAGTAGAAATTAGAGATCAGACAAAGGAATTAAAATGAAAACTTTTACCTCGTCCGTGATACCGTCCTCCCCAACCCCTTGTATTTCCTATATTGCGCAAAGAATAAGACTGAGTTGTGGCTATAAAGGCTATTGGAAGGCCTATCTTGGATGAGTTTTCAGCATTGCAACTAGCTTCTTCACTTAGTAATAAGCCATAAAGATCATCAAAATTAACAGCATCAAGTCTATTTTCAAGAGAGCGAACAAAAGGACGGTACATAGGTCCGAGTCCATTAGTAACTACCTGCACCAAATCATCATCAGGCGTAGGACTGCCTAAGGCTACTAACTGATCAAGCATAGCCTTCGCATGTTGAGTATACTGAGCAATTCTTTCAAACTGCTCTTTTTGGAGCTTAAAGAAATTAGTTTTAATGGTACGAATCTATGCTTTAAAACCTAAGGCATAGGATGTTGCAAGCTTTGTCCAAGCATTCTTAGCACAAAAGATGCCAACAATTTATGGAATGAAGGTTTCAAAGATGGAGCCAATGATCCAGCTCAATACCAACTGATCATAGCGAAACCAAGTGGAATATTAAGGATTTGGGTCTCCCTCAGTAGTGGTTCGTGATGGTGGAGTAGAGTTGCCATCAATGTGTGAAGCCAAATTGTAGTTGTGAAGCAATGGCATTATTTATGCTTTCCATAGGAGATAACTAGTGGAGTTCAACTTGATTGGGAGCTGATGAGATATGTTTGGTAAAGTGGCTCTAGTGGAGGTAGGTGAGATGGAGATGGTTGAAGCAACAATAGGTTGATTTGATGTCATGATGGACAACTGGCTGTTAGGCCGTAAAGACTTCTCTAAATTGATGAAGGCTGAAAAAAATCAAATGAAGGTAGGTGGGTGTGAAGAAAAAGGCTCTGATACCATGATATTGTAATGGTAACCCAGATACTACTTTACATTAACCATGTGGAGTATAAATAAGTATGTACAAGATATGACTACAAGTATCAGATAAGGATGAATACAAACAATAGATAATGATAAACTCTATCTAAACAAACTAAAATCAGTTTAAGAGATAAATGAGAATATTTATCCTTATCAGACAGGACATCTCACATCCGTTTGTTGCTTGCTTTTGGTTTATGGGTAGAACACCACCTAAATCACTATTTTTCTCTTTTCAGGAGGTGTAACTTGGGCATTAGCAAATAGTTAGTTAGTAATATCTCAAACAAGGGAAGCTGATTCGCATGTGCATGCGGAGTTCCAAGACTTGATTAAGTTATCCTCCTCTATATGTAATATGGTTTTCAGCTTTAGAATGACTCTTTGTAGAGCTGTTGGGCACTCGTTATTTCCTTGTAAATGGAACAAATAGTGTTCAGATTGTTTTAAGTTTTGTAATGCAACTATTTACTCAAAGCTCAGAAGACTAGGCCACAAGCTTTCTTAGGAATCTCATCCAATTACCAATTCTCCTTTATTCTATAAGAAATATGGTTTGGCGTTTTAGTCCATATTTTTTGTATCCCCATATTAAATTTGCTTTAGGGTTTTTCCTTATTTAATAGTGTACTAAATCTTGACCATTAATTTAGTACTTAATGTACGCACAAGATTTAATATTAACAAGTATATAAACTAGTCATCTCTCTACCTTAAAAAGTACAAACAAAACAAATATAGAAAGAACGTTTTCAACTATCCATCAAGCCATTTGATATAGAAAGAGGGTTAAGGGAGAGAAACTAGTTTATGATTAATTGAAAGCTCTCTCTACATCATCACAAATTCCGTTCAAGGTAAGTGATTTATTCCTTTCATCTATGTGGTTATTATTATATTTAAGATCTTAATGGGCACGAATGACTTGTATAATTCATGATTTATATATGATTTACGTCTTTGATGTTTGAATATTAAAGTGCAAAAAATTACATGTGGTATCAGAGCCTTGGATTTTAATAGATGATAATCCTTAGATTATTGATTTGATGATTGTTTCAATTATGATGTTTATAAAAAATTATGATTTTAGGTTTTTATATAAAGAATAATTTTCCTTAAAATAATATATATATATATAATTGAATATTGAGGGATCGTCGTTCGATCATCTTGAAGCTTCGTCCCTTAGTTTCAATAATTGTCTTTGTGCAACCCTCTAAGGACGTGTTGATGATTTGTAAGCTAATAAAAAACCAATTTCTTGAATTATTACAAGTGTAAGATAATGTAATATTATAGTATGCAAAGTATGCTCAAGCTGATGTGATGAGGACCACGTTGGCGTTGCCAAAGCCCTGCGTGTTGCTGCCATAAAAAACCACTTCACTGCTAAACCCACTTTTTTTTTGTCAACAACCCTTGATCCTTCACTACCCACTTCTAGAATTGTGGCCTTCTTTAATTTAGGTTTCGAGTTTTTGACTGAATTTGGTGATTCCATCATTGTTATGAATATTGGGCATCTTTTCAATTCTATATGAAAAATTATAGTTTTGACCCATGAAATTGTTTTGATAGATGAATTGATTTTAAAGTTTTGATTTTTTACATTTTGGTCATATTAATGATATTTTGCCTTATAATCAAAATTTTAATTTTAATTTCATCTTATGGATATATTATTATTATTTGTATATATATATATGACAGTATGATTGAAATTAATTTGTTAATCACCAAGTGGCCAAATTAATTTTTGAATGCGTGGTCATATAATTTATGTATTTTATGAAATGCTATTATGAAAATTTTATTAGTTGATAGAAATTAAGGACTTTTCCCAAAGATAAATCAATGCTCTATAATTAATAAATATAAAGCAGAAAATTGATATGCTCTTCTCACATATATATATTTATCCAAAGATGTTATATGTATTTGATCAAGTTTATTTAATTTTCTTTTAAAGTGTAAATAGCATTATAGTAATAGGGATGATATGTATTGATGTGTTTACCCAACAATTTATTTAATATATATGCTTCTTATATAAATATGCTAATTAGTGAGCATTTATATATTTGTAGTTATTAGCCTTCACTCTTAAGCTTCATTTATTTCCTTGTTCACTAGTGTGAATTTTTCTGAATGGGACAAACAAGTCACTTTCTATTTAGGTGCTTTATATCTTGAATTGGCACTATTTAAGGATAAGCCTATTGACCTTAATGATACTAGTACAGAGGCTGAAAAGACACACTATAAGGCATGACCAATGTCTAACAGGTTATGTTTGAATTTTATGTGAATGACAATTGCCAACAACATTAAGTCTACTCTTCTTAGCACTAAAAATTAGAATACTAAAGATTGTGGAAGATTACACTGGGTATGATTGTGGAAGATTATTTCTTACTACATTTTGTTATGAAACTGCATTTTATTATGAACTCACTTCCTACTGAATATGGACCATTCCACATCAATTATAACACATTAAATGATAAATGGAATATTGATGAATTGCCAGTATGCTTATTTAGGAGGAAGCGAGATTAAAGAAACAAAGAGTTCATTCTATTAACCTAGTGGGTCAAGGAGTTGGAAAGAAACTCAAACCAAAGGCCAAGAATTTTAAGAAGAAAGAACCTGCTAAAGCTTCACAAGTTGCTAATGGTGAAAGGAAGAGACAAAAGTTAAATAAATGTCACTTCTGCAAGAAAGAAGGACATTATCAGAAAGATTGCCTAAAATGTGAGGCTTGGTTCGAAAAGAAAGGTATACATTATGTTTCTGTATGCTTTGAATCAAACTTATCTGAAGTTCGTTCTAATACTTAGTGGTTTGATTATGGTGTCACTACTCATGTTTCCAATATTATGCAAGGATTCCATACAATCCAAACCATAAGCTCAACTAGCAACTTTCTATTCATAGGGAACTGAATGAAGGCCCCATTTGAAGGTGTAGGGACTTACAGGCTGACATTAGATACTAGTTTCACTTAAATCTAATAAACACTTTCTATGTATCTTCAATTTCTAGAAATTTAATTTCTATTTCTAGATTTAATGCTAGTGGATATACCTTTAAGGGTGGATATGTTTGTTTCGATTTGTATAAGAATAATTCCTTTATTGATTATAAAATGCTTATGGATGGTTTATATATATTGAAACTTGACGATGTTTTTTCTGAGTCCCTATTTATTATTAATCATAATGTTGGAATGAAACGTAGTTTGGTAAATGAATATTTAGCTTACTTTTGGAATAAACGTTTGGTTCAAAGAAAGGTTAAAAATATTAGTAAAGAATGAAATTCTACCGAATCTATATTTTACTAATCTTGGCTTATACGTGGAATGCATTAAGGGTAAGCAAACCAAACATAGCAAGAAAGGAGCCACAAGAAGCAGTCAACTTCTTGAAATAATACACACTGATATTTGTGGACCTTTTAACACTCTGTCCTTTAATGGAGAAAAATATTTCATCACCTTTATATATGATTTTTCACAGTATGGATATATCTATTTTTTGCATGAAAAATCTCAAGCTGTAAATAACCTTAAGGTGTTTGTAAAGGAGGTTGAGAGGCAAATAGATAGAAAAGAGAAAATTATAAGATCTGATAGAGGTGGTAAGTATTATGGAAAGTATGATGAATCAGGATAGTGTCCTGGTCCGTTTACTAAGTTTCTCAAAAGTCATGGCATATATGCACAGCATATTATACCAGGCACACTCAACAAAATGGTATGACAGGAAGGTGAAATAGAACATTAATGGATATGGTTAGGAGTATGATGAGTAATTCCTCATTACCCAAAAGTTGGTGGATATATACACTTAGAATTGTTATATATCTATTAAATAGGATTCCTAATAAGGCAATTCCTAAAAATCCTTTATAAACTGGAAGGAAAGCCTGGTTTAAAAATCCTTTATTGGTTACCCAGAGAAATCCAAAAGGTATAGTTTTACTGTCCGAACCATAATTCTAGAATTGTTGAAGTAGACAATGCTAATTTAGAGAATGGTAAGGTTAGTGGAAGTGCTGAAAATCAAGTTATTGATATTAGTGAGATAAGGATTGATGTTTCATTACCCATCAATGTTCTTGAACCCACAACCACAAAAAATGTTGTTCCTACTTTGGAAGATCAAAATAATCAATAACAACATTTGGATAATAAAGAAACACCCCATGAAGAACCTAACTTACCACCAGCTTATGCAAATGAACTAGTTGGTATAACTTTTAATAAACTTGCAAGGGTTAGAAGGTTGGCTATTTCTGATGATCATGTGTTTTATTTGCAAAATTCGGATTTTGATTGTGGCATTGATAATGATCCTGTTTTGTTTTCTTGACCCATAGATAGTGAAAAGTTTGAAAGATGGATTGATACAATGAAAGAAGAGTCGAAACAATGGCTCAAAACAATGTTTGGGATCTTGTAGACTTACCAAATGGTTCTAAACGAGTTGGCTATAAATGGGTCTTTAAGACCAAATGCAACTCAAATGGTAATGTTGAAAAATATAAAGCTAGACTTATTGCCAAAGGTTATACTCAGAAAGATGGCATTGATTATAAGGAGACTTTTGCACCTGTCTCAAAGAAAGATTCATTAAGAATAATTTTAGCATTAGTGGCTCAATTTGATTTAAAGCTACATCAGATGGATGTGAAAACGACCTTTATAAAATGGAGATCTTAAGGAGGAAGTTTATGTGGATCAACCTAAAGGTTTTTCCATTGAAGATAAGAAAGTATGGTGTGTAAATTGAAGAAGTCAATATATGAACGTAAACAAGCTTCCAGGAAATGGTATATTAAGTTCAATAATACCATTATTTGTTTCGATTTTGATGAAATCACTGTTGATTGGTGTATTTATGAGAAGATCAATGGAAGAAAGTTTATATTTCTAGTTTTGTATGTTGATGACAATTTTCTTGTTCCTAATAACTTGGATTTGTT
>JANITX010000210.1:37235789-37247545 GCA_027564395.1 Erythroxylum ulei | reverse complement strand
AAAGTTTATATTTCTAGTTCTATATGTTGATGACATTTTTCTTGTTCCTAATAACTTGGATTTGTTACATAAGACGAAAGAATTTCCTTCTAAGAGTTTTGAAATGAAAGATATAGGAGAGCTATCCTATATGATTGGAACTTCAACATTCCATAAGAGATCAGAAGGTTTATTAGGATTGTCTCAGAAAGCTTATATTGAGAAAATTCTTGAGAAATTTAACATGAGCAAATGCACAACAAGTGTAGTCCCTATTTAAAAGAGAGATAAATTTAGTCTTATACAATATCCAAAGAATGATGTGGAATGTAAGGAAATGGAAACAATTCCATATGCTTCTATTGTGAGTAGTTTGATGTACCTACAAACCTATACTAAACCCGATATCAATTTTGGAGTAAGGATGCTAGGTAGATATCAATGTAATCCTAGTATTGATTATTGGAAGATTGTGAAAAAAGTGTTGAGATATCTTCAAGGAACAAAGGATTATATGCTTACTTATAAGAGATCTAATCATTTAGAATTGATTGGATATTCAGATTCAGATTTTGTTGGGTGTGTTGATAGTAGAAAGTCAACGTTTGTCTATTTGTTCCTATTAGTTGAAGGAACAATTTCATGGAAAAGTGTCAAACAGTTTATCATTGCTTCATTCACTATAGGACTACAATTTATGCATTATGGCTACAAAACTTTATTTCAAGGCTTGGGTTTATCGACACAGTAAGTAAGCCATTGAAAATTTATTGTGATAATTATGTAACATTTTTCTTCTCTAAAAATGACAAATAATCCAAAGGCGCAAAAATTATGAAATTAAAGTATTTTGTTGTTAAAGAGGAGATTCAGAAACAAAGAGGGTATATAAAACATATTAGGACGGATCTCATGGTTGTAGATCCTCTAACTAAAGGTTTACAACTAAAGACATTCAAAGAACATGTGCTTAGGATGGTCTTGGTTGTATTGATGATTGATAATAATGTTTGATGATGATGTTGTATCACTCTTGAGCTCAATAATAACATGTTTCTGAATTTTATATTTCTTATTCATTATGTTTATGTATGCATAATTGTTTGAATAAGAAATTTGTATGTATTTTCATAACAAATACGTTGACTATATATTGTTTATATACAACTTATGAACCTAAACATAGTTCTTAATATAATGGTATATGGTATATGGGAGGGAGTATATAGCTATACTGTGTATGACTGTCATAACCCACATTATGTGATTTATTGTGTTGAGGTGTTTATGATGTTAACTGTTTATAAGATTTAATTTTTTCTAGCCTTATGTTATACCATTATATGTAATAATGAAACATCCAACAAAATGGGAGAATGTAAGAAATATGGCTTGATGTTTTGGCCCATATTTTCTGTAGGCCCATATTAAATTTGGTTTAGGGTTTTTCCTTGTTTAATAGTATGCTAAATCTTGACCATTAATTTAGTACTTGATGGGCGTACAAGATTTAATGTTAATAGGTATATAAATTAGACCTCTCTCAACCCTAAAATGTATAGAGAAAACAAATACAGAAAGAACGTATTCAACTATTCATCAAGCCATCTGCCATAGAAAGAGGGTTAAGGGAGAGAAACTAGTTCGTGATTAGTTGAAAGCTCTATCTATATCATCACGAATTCCACTCAAGGTAAGTGATTTATTCACTTTATCTATATGGCTATTATTATATTCAAGATCTTAATAGGCACGAATAATTTACGTATGATTTATGTCTTTTATGTTTAGATATTAAAGTGCAAAAACTTACATCTTCTTCATGTGATTAGTGTCTTTTCCTTAGGGCCCCTAAAAAACCCAAGAAGCTAAATGATGTCTCCTCAAGGCTATCTTTTCTTAAGTTTATGGTTTTGGAGGAGTTATCAACAATTTCAACTACTCAATCATACTACAATCTGCAAATACAGTTTTACTTCAGCCTTTTGTTTCATCACAACTTTAACATCATTTTTCGTATTTGATAAGTTAATTTTACTCGTAATTTGTGATCATAATTTTAAATCATAATTTTAAAATAATCTTAAGTAACTAGGAGTCTAGAAGAGAGTTTCACAAAAGATAAAATTGCTATTGGTCGATGATGGGAAATCGAGCCTTGATTTGTCAAATATAAGATCTTATGTAGCTAGGAGCCTGTAAGAGACTTTTACAAAAGGTAAAACTATTATTGGTCGACGATGGGAAATTAGTTATGGATTCGATCCCAATTGTAGCAGAATAATTACAAAACTTTTTCGTATTTTGATTTGTCAAAAATTAAGATCACTTTAATTTTGTAAAATGATTAAAATTTAAATCGTAATAAAACATGAATCTTAATTCGTACCTTATTCTGAAGCTTGATCATATTCTTGTCGTATTCCTTGAACCATTTTTGAAATTGGTCCATCTTAACTACCATAGTCGCTCACGTGTCCAACCTTTGACGGTATTCATAAAGCAAGTTGAGAGAACTCTATTGTTCTTTCAGAGAGGGTTAAGTAAGGAGTGTTAGCTCCATTAGAGCTTAAGCCTACTTATAATAGGTTATGAACATTTTAGTATTTTAATTAAAATTAAATTTTATTGAGAATTAAAAATAATTCTAATTAAATATCAATGATGCCCAAATAAGATTTAATATCTCATATTGATTCTTATTTATTAAATATATCATATTTAATCATAAAGCTTCTTAAACTTTACAATCAAGTCCAACTTGATTAAAAATATCTTTGCTTTCTTCAATTCGTTATTTATATGTGACTCATTATGTTCTCAAATATATTGATAATAGATACAAATTATAACCCTAAATCATATTTAAGATTCTCTAATTAAATAATTTATATTCATAAATTAAGATTGACGCCTACCAACGCATCATGACTACTTAAATATTTAGGAATAGCAAAGTAGCTTTGACTAACCTTTTTGTGCATGATTTTTTCGTATAATTCAATCAGTTCATCATAAAATGTTTTGATTATACATAGAGTATGGAATTAATATTTACTCTATTTTGGGTCTAATCATATTAGTTCTCTAGCATTAGCTATTGATTCAATTAATGAAATTTGTAAACTATTTACAAAATGTCATTCTTTATTGGCTAAGGATTTTCCAAATTAATAATAATTGAAAATAACAAAACATTCTTCCTAATTACTTTAGGGTAATGAATCCTATTTTGATCACCAAACTTCCTCCATATAGTTCATGCTACATCTAATGACTATCGACTAACCTACCTATGATTAAAATAATTCATAAGTAGTATCAAAACATAGCAATCCTTATACAAGAAAACTTTGAAGACCTTAAGTCAGAGGATCACTTATACAATCATCACAATGAGATTTCCCATAGATATACAGGTAATGTTCCAAATGGATTTCTCATATAGGGTCAGTTCAGTGAACTTGTTCTCTAATAAGAATCCACATGTTTGTTTAAGTATCTTCATACATTAGTCTATGAGATCAACTACTTCCTTAATAAGGAAAAACATAACGTGTACTAGTCTTTTTATGATCTATTAATGTCCAGTTTTAATAAAACAATGACTAGGAAAATTTTAGGGATAGTATATAAATGTAATATGAATCTCATAATTATAATTTTTTGTGAAATGTATGGGCTTTATCACGTACATCTAATTATGTACAAGATAAAGAATGCCTTTAAATATTTTGTCACTTAACTACAACTAAACCGATTAGCTGTAAGGTGTAAACCAATAATCTCCCACTTACACTAAGTCAATCATTTAAGTATCTTATACTATATCACCATATGACAATTATGCTAATGTTAGGACAGTGACTTAATAAGAGAATTCTACAAGATTCTTTATAATGATAAAACTTTCTTCTTAATTATCATCATACTTAATAATAATTACCTAAATACATCCTTAGATCTTTAATAAGATCTTAGCTCTTTTTCCATGCTCAATGACTCTAATGTTTCACATTTAATTAATATCTTGAGCAATGCAAGGAACTATGTCAAGTTCATTAAATAACATATTGATCTAATTAATCATTTTCACTAAATGAAAAATGTATTATGGCTTAATTAGCAACTATTGCTACGTTAGAACCTTTCCAATCTTGAATGATATTGTTCTAAGTAAAATTGACCTTAATTAAGATTTATTTCTACAGTTAATATTCATATAACTTTGAACTCAAATATCAACTCATACGTAGAATAATGAATATCTTTACTACTTCATAATTATCAAATATCTCAAATACTAAACACTTTTAGCACATTATCTATGTTATTTGGAGTTAGAATAGGTAATCAAATTTCAATATATCTCTATAGATCTAATACACAGAATTAATTTGTTACTTTTTCATAACCAACAAAAGTTGTTCTTAGATAATTATAATTTTAACAATTGAAAATTAGAATTATTGTTATCTATGAGCAATATGTCTCTACATACTCCCACTAAAGAGGACAACTGTACTCCCAATAAACTTTATGTCGACATGATAAATTCACAATCATCTCTAAAACAAACTCTTTAAATTTATCATAAAAGTGAATCTTTTAATATCTTATAGCCTTTTAACTATACATCAAATCTATCAACAAAGGTACTAGTTCTAATTGGATGTATTGTCATAAGATTTGAACTTTTCAAATTTCATTTTACTCCTACTAATTATCTTGAGAACATTCTCCTATAAGTATACATTCAAACAAACAACTTGTTCAATAGGTATATGAGATTGTATCCAACCTTTAGGATATCTCATAGCCTTTTATTGCCTAATTTAGTTCTAAACTTAATGGATAATACATGCTTCAGCTGAGCATCACATCATTAAACGATTCACTTTAACTCTTTCAAAGACAACATTTCATATCTAATATGAAATATTTCTAATTGATTTAATTGCAATTGTTGAAGGTAAGTCGTTATATTAGGCGTCATTATACAATAAATAATTATTGCATCATACAATATCTCATATTATATTTTCACCCTTACAAAAATCCATACTTCTATGGAATTTTATTATGAATGTATTCACTAAAGAATCTCATTCCCTATAGATAATTTAAAACTTACCAAATTGGTCTCATCAAAGTGCTTCAGCATTCTCAATGCTTAATTTCTACTTAGGTTTAAACAATTTAAACTTTTCAAAATTTGAAATCAACATTTCATTTATTACATATGAGTATATCACATACAGTCACTAGTAATATAATGAAACATAAGTATCATCTTTTTATGAATTGTAATTCCATTTAATACATCACATTTTTAAATTTAACGATTAAATACCATCATCATCCTTTCACTAAAGGTTGATTTGGTTAGTCTTCAACTTTAAAAGTTTCATACGATTCATAATAAAAAAAGGATACATATTTCCTTGTTTGTAACTTTATGATTCTCGTCATGATGACTTACCAACATGGCATGGAAGGATTGTCTTGATTATCTAACTTTGTATTCTTTGCAATTATTTTAGGCATAAGTCTACTTTGAGAAAACCTTAATTTCACTAAGGATAAAACCTTAGCCACCAATCCATCGCCGCCACCATCAAAGGTTGCCTCCATCTATTTGGGATGCCTCTGCCATCACTGAGAGCTCGTCCAGCCATCTCCGACGCTTCAACTATCTCTTGTATAGCTTCATTTTAATGTCAAACTTAGTTAAGCCTTTTAACGAGATCGCTTCAATTATTTAAAAAATTGTTGAAAAAATGAGAATCAATTAAATCATCCAATTTCTATAAATTGAAGGTAACCAAGCTTTACAATTACAAAGGTGGGCTTTTGAATGTCTTCCACCTGAGTGTCTAATTGAAACCTTTCTTTATTTTCAGAATTCATAATTAAATTGTGTAGTGTCCAACATTTAAATAGATCAAAGAGATTAAGCAAGAGCTACAAAGGTAATTTTTACCTTTTGTCTTTCATAATCAAAAATAGCAATAGAATGATTAATCATTTGCATGTGGCAAGTTGTTGCTTAAAGAACCCAATAAAGGTCAAAAACGATAATGGAACCTACACATCTTCCATTCTGTACTCTTACTGTGAATTTTTGCGATGAGTGACTAGGGAAGAGCCTGAGTGATCTCCCAAATCCATTTAAGAGAATGACAACCCTATCCATTCTCCCCCAGAAACAATTGGTTCATTGGTTATGGGTTTCCAAAACCCAGACGTTATGTTAATGGGTAATATTGATGGTTGTCAATGGCTAGTGTTTTGGGTTCTAAAAGTTTCAAACTTATTGCAATTTCCAGAATTATTAATCTGGATTTCTAATTTGGTGGTTTGGGGTTTATATGGTATTAATCTAAAACTTTTTTCATATTTAAGTTGCAAACTTTTTGCTATTCAATTTCAAAATTATAACCAATAACAATCACGTATTTTTAATCAAGTTAAAGAATTAAAGTCGGCTCTGATATTACTAATAGGAAATCGAGCCTGAATCCAATCTCGATTATAGCGGAATAATTATAAAACTTTTCGTATTTTGATTTTTTGAAAACTAAGATCACTTTAATTCTATAAAATGATTAACAATTAAATTATAATATAGTATAAAGCTTAATTTACACCTTATTTTAAAGCTTAATCATATTTATGTCGTATCCTTCAAACCGTTTCCAAAATCGGTCCATCTCAACAACTATAGCTGCACAAATTTTCAACATTTAACAATATTTGCAAAAGTGTTGGTTTATGCCATATAACTAATCAGTTTTGGTTGTAGTTTACTAAAAAAAATTAAAGACATTCTTTATCTTGTACATATTTAGATATATGTGATAAAGTCCATGGTATAATTATACATTGCAAATGAAATTATAATGAGATTATGATTATGAGATTCATATTGCATTTATGTATTATCCTTAAATTGTTCCTAGGCGTTATTCTATTAAGATTGGACATTAACATAACATAAAAAGACTAGCAAATGTTATATTTTTTTCTTATAAAGGACGTAGTCGATCTCATAGGCTAAAGTATAGAGATACTTAAACAAATGTGTGAGTACTTACTAAAGAACAAGTTCACTTAATCGACCCCATATGAGAAATCCATTTGGAACATTAAATGTACGTCTATGGAAATTCTCATTGTAATTATTTCATAAGTGATCCTTTGTCTTAAGGTCTCTAAAGTTATTTTGTATAGGGATCGATATGTTTTGACACCACTTATGATACCTATTCTAATAATGGATAGTTCAGTCAGTAGTCATTGGGTGTTGCATGAACTATATGGAGGTAGTTGAGAGATCAAGATATGATTTATCACCCTAAATTAATTAGGGTGAATGTTTTATTATTCTCAATTAGTATTGATTCCAGAAATTTTTTGCCACGTTGGACTGAAATTTTGTAAATAGTTACAAATGTAATTAATTGAATCAATAGCTAATGACAAAGAACTAATATGATTGAACTCAAATAGAGTATAGGCATTAATTTCATACTATATATCTAATCAGAACATTGTATGATAAAATAATTGAATTAGATGAAAAATTATGCACGAAAAGATTAGTCAAAATCACTTTAACATTCATAAATTTTTAGGTATTAATGATATGTTACTAGATGTCAATTGATCTATGATTATAAATTGTTTAATTAAAGAATTAAAGATAAACTAAAAAAGTTTCAATTTATCTAATTCTAATTATGAATTATAATTATAATTTATAATCATTGCACACATATTTGGAAACCTAATGAGTTCTCACATAAAGAACGAGTTGAAGAGAGCAAAGATATTTTATTAAAGTTAGACTTGATTATAAATTTTAAGAAATTTTATGATTAAATATGAGATATTTAATAAACAAAGATCAATATGAGATATTGGATCTTATTTAAGAATAATTGGTGTTTAATTAGAATTATAATTAATTCTAATTAAAGTTTATGGAATTAGAAATTAATTTCAATTAAATTATTAAAATCTCTCAAACTTATTATAAATAGGCTTAAGTAGGGATGTCAA
This sequence comes from Erythroxylum ulei, assembly GCA_027564395.1. Lineage (NCBI taxonomy): Eukaryota > Viridiplantae > Streptophyta > Magnoliopsida > Malpighiales > Erythroxylaceae > Erythroxylum > Erythroxylum ulei. Next base: position 37,239,502 of record JANITX010000210.1, on the reverse strand, counting down.
TTTTAGCCCGGCCTGACCTGCCCAACTAGGCCCGATTTTGGCCCGAGTTGACCAGGCCACAAGTCGAGGTTGAGCCGAGCACGAGTCGGCCCGTGGCTTAGCTGTTACTTCAAAAACTATATCATTTTTGACATTTTGAAAAAAAATATAAAGTCGGTCGGGTTGGCTTGGCCTATCCGTGGCCGATCGAGCCATGAGCTGGGCCACAAGCTGGTCAACCTATGATCGGGTCGGGCCACGCGCCGACTTATCACGGCCAGTCGAGCCATGGGCCACGGGCTACCTAGCCCATGACATTCTTAGACCTAAGCTCTAATAAAGATAACACTTCTTGCTTAACCCTCTCTATAAGAATTATATAATTATCTTAACCTGTTTAATGGATACTAGTAGAGATCAAACATTTGTGTAGCTACGATAGTTGAGATAAGTCAATTTTGAAAATAGTTAGAGGGATACGATAAGAGAAAGATCAAGTTTCTAAATAAAGTACGAATTAAGATTCATACTTTATTATGATTTATATATTAATTATTTTATAAAATTAAAATGATCTAGGTTTTTGAAAAATCAAAATGCGAAAAAGTTTCATAATTATTTCGTTGCAGTTGAGATCAAATCTCATCTCGATTTTTCAACAATAGTACCAAAGCCAACTTTAAATCTATAATTTGATTAAATTGTTTTATTGTTATTGGTCAAAACTTGGAATTGAATTTTCAATTTAATTGAAGATTTTGTTTAAAAGTTAAACAAATATATGAAATTAGTTTCATTAATTTTGAAACATCAAAAACACAAATTTTAAAAATCCAAAAAGCCAAAACCTAGAAAAGTTTAGATTTACAAGGCGGAAATTAAAAGTCTAGAACAATAAAATCATCAGAAGGGTGTGAGGAGTATTGGTCTTGTTTTGGGTTTTGTGCGCGTTGGTATCGCTTGAAGGCGTCGATGTGGAAGCTCTGCTGGTGTTCACGTTGGCAGTGTAACAAGGTAGCAGTGGGCTGGAGATGCAGGCGAGGAGTAAATGGACCTAGCGGTGGCGACCTTGGAGAAGGTTGGCAATGGTGACAACTTTTCATCGGTGGCTGGAGAGGGGGGGTGACTAGGGTTTTTTTTCTTATATAATTAGGGTTTCTAAACTTGAAGAACGGTGTGTTTGGATACCTGAATAACCTATTCTAGGGTTAGAATAGGGGATGTTTGGCAATAGGGATAAGAATATCCTAAGCCTTGGATAGGGTTTGTTTGGAAACTAGGATAGTGTATCATATGCTTATAACAAAGCTTGTTTGGATACAAGAATATATTTATTCTAGCGTCTGAATAAGGCTTGTTTTTCTATCAGAAAGTAAGCTAATCTTTGTCTAGTAACAGAGTATTCCAAGACATATTTCAAATATAATTTTTAATTTTTGTTTTAATATTAAAATTCAATTCTAAAATTATGACAATTATATTTCTTAATTTAGTTAAGATTAATAATTATATTATTTTTTTAATTAAAATTTAAAAAATAGTTTATAAAATTAAATTAATTTTTTTAAAATAAATTTAAAATAATTAATTAGACTCTTTAAAATTATAATTTTTTTAAGTAATTAATAAAAGTGTTTGCTTAAAAAAAAAAAAAGAAAAGTGTTTTCTTAATTTCAGCGCACAATGGCAGAAACTTCAGAATGGATAATATCTAATGCTATACTGAAACGTGTGATGTGAACAGTACCATGGCAGACTCATTCAACTTATGAGTTAAAACAAGACTACTGCGTAAGGACTCCACGGGTTGACTGCCACACCGATGTATATGTTGATTTCTCTTATTCAATCCGGCTGTATCTCATCCTATCGGTATGCATGTTATGCCTCTAGAATACTCGCATGCGCAGTGGCACCTTGTCGACATTTTAGACCTGGAGTATATAGTGCGTTGCCTTAAGGCCTTCCGTGCAGCTGAAAGTTGTTGCTGTTTTGAGATATTAAACTGATTGAAAGTTGTTGCTGTTTTGAGATATTAAACTGATTGAAAGTTGTGACACCTTTACTCGCGCCATCAAGGCTTAATTCATTCAAAAATTTTAAAAGTAGTATTTTCTAATTAAATTTATTTATTTAAATTTGATGAAGATAATTTAAATTTATAATTTTATTTATTTAGAAAATCATTATTTTGTTTATTTAGAAATTATTTATTTATTTATGAATAATAAGTTTCTAGACTTATTAGAAAAGATATTTTCTTGATTCAATTTTAGAAAGTGTTTTTATTTATTAATTAAGAAAATGTGTTTTCTTTAATATTTTGAAAATAGTTTTATAATTTAATAAAGAAAGATTTTTTTTAAAGGAGAAAAAACCGCTATTACATTCCTAATTGCGGGGATAAGGCCCTAACCATGTCCGCGAGGATATAGGAGTTACAATCCGAAGATGGATACTGAAAACAAAGAATTCTGATATCAAAAGACTTGACAACATGGCTAACCAATCCGCATATCTGTTACTTTCCCTGAATATGTGGCGAAATTTTATCTCCCACAATCTTGCCAAGAGCTCGCGAATGGCCATTCCCAATGAACTACCTCCCAAGTTCAAAAATCCGGACCCTGATAAAATGTTGATTACCTCCAAAGCATCCACTTCAAGCTCAATTCTCTTATAACCCAATTCCCACGCCAGATTTAATCTGGTATGTACTCCCTACAGTTCTGCAATTAGCGGTCGACAGGAACCTATATTATGCACAAAGCCTCCCAACCAATGTCCAAAGCCATCCTAAAATAAACCACCAGCTGTGGCACATTGAGAAGCCGGATTAACCGCTCCGTCTGTGTTTAACTTCACCCAACCATCTTGAGGCCTGGTCCAGACCCCATTACGCCTATTGGCACCATTGCTCACATTTGTTGCTCGAGCGAACATGTGTTTTGCCTTTACTATCCCTCTAACATATTCTAAGACAGTAGCAAGGCCAACACCCGTACTTGGCCAGGAGAAAGTGGTATCCAAAACGGTTTTGTTCCTCCAATGCCAAATAAACCAACAAGCAACCCCAAAAATAATGGACCAAGCAAAACCCCATGCCATCGTAGCATTACGTAGGTTCGTGGTCAACCATGCACTAACGTCGCCTAGGAAAAATTCTCCATAGCCATCGTTTGGGAGAAGTCGAGTCCAAAAGGACCGAACTCGAGAGCAGTCTCTTATTACATGTAAACAAGTTTCTAGGAGGCCACAAAAACTGCACTGTGGATCCCCAGTAAGATGTCTAATGACCCTCTGCTGGTTTGTCAGTAACTTATGTTTAGCTAATAACCATAGATAAGATCTGATCCGCTGGGGACCTGGCCAACGCCACACTAAATCCTAAAAACAGCTGCCCTCCTCAACGTGAATGTCCTCAATGAGCTCATACACTGACGCAGTAGAGAAATTACCATTGGGCGAAGCTCCCCATATGATCTGGTCGTCTCCAAACTCCTCTCGTGGGACTATAATGCTAGCAATATCCATACAGACAGCAGAAGGAAGGTAGCGCTGAAAATTATCCAAATTCCAGCCACCCCCCGGACCGACATAGTCCTTGACTCTTGCATGAAGCAGCACATCAGGGACAGAAATTACAACTATGTGAATTATGTTGGTTTATGCCCTACAGCCAATCGCTTTGGTTGTAGTTTAGTGACAAATTATTTAAAGGCATTCTTTATCTT